>PQMF01000149.1:0-60444 GCA_003004485.1 Aspergillaceae sp. MA 6039 | reverse complement strand
TACCCAGAATTGAATCTTTTCTTTTCTTTTCTTTTTCTTTTTTTTTTTTTTTTTTTTTTGGTACTTGTGCATACAAAGAGGTTGAAAATATTCTCTGGTGGTCTTAGCATACGGATAACATGCAGCAATAGCGTCATCGTCCATCAATTTCGTGGGGTTTTGATTGGTCCTCGGATCTGCCTCGCAAGACTTACTCGATGAAGTTGATCATGTGGAGACCCGATCAACCCTAACGCACCAAGTCATCTCAGATTGCTCTGCTATATAGAGTACGCGCAAACCTCTTGGGAAAAGAAAATAAACATGTCGAGTACAATGAATGTAACTCCATGTGATGGTGTCTACTACCTTCCCAATTATGCACATGGAGATAATCAGGTTTTTGACATCTTTGGGTTCGTCTCGCATCACCAGAGGCAAGAGCTGATCACGAACATGTTGGGGTTAAAGTTATGACATTATTTGTCGCCAGAGATCATCAAGAACTAAAACCCCACACCTCGGTTTTAAATAGGCCCAACAGCTGAGCTAGACAACCAAACGTTCACATGCTGGGCTATCCTATATAACCCTCGAATGGCCGAGGGGCTGCCACGAGGGAGTGATGATCCATTCAAAGCAGAAAAAGAAAAGTGTCATATCCAGCTATATACACATTTTTGTTGTTCACTTTTCTCCTCCTCGCAGAGATGCCTCCGCCGGCGCGCAACCCCAAGGACTCGATGACGTCCACATGGCGTTCATGGGACCGAAAGGAGTGGACAGGGAGCCATTGGTTTATTGAGCTGCTGAATGTATATCACTTGGATCTCGATAAAGAAGTCCCAGTTCACCCAAAGACAGACAAAGTTCCCAATGCAACCGAATGGCAATTCCATCGTTATGTGATTGTCCACGCCGCTATCCCACTGCTCCTTCACCAGCTATACATCAGTTACACTGGTTCCAACCTCCCGTCGTGGGTTGTCTTCCTTTTCTACAGCGTGGCCTTAGATCTCATTGCAGTGCATGAAGTCCACATCCTCCGCCGCCTTGGTCACCGCTACGGATTCTTCGATGGCGATAAGCACCCTCGGGATGGCGTGCCTGACGTGGGAGTGGGAACGACAGTGCAGTCCGTCTTGTCTGTTATCATTTTCCGTCCGATAATGACCGTGTTCTTCGCCTATCGCTCGGACGAAGCTCCATCATCGATCCCTTGGGTCTGGCTTTTCTTTGAAACCGGTGTATATGCGGTTCTGCTGGACTTTTGGTATTATCTATTTCACCGATTGGCACACGAGTCGGATCGCCTCTGGCCGTTCCACCGAACTCATCACCTCACCAAACACCCGAATCCTCTTCTGACTGCATATGCGGACCACGTGCAGGAGTTCTTCGATAGCGTTGGGATTCCCATGATGACATACAGCACGATGAAACTCCTTGGCTTCCCCATGGGATTTTATGAGTGGTGGATTTGCCAGGGCTATGTGGTCTTCACGGAGGTCCTAGGTCATAGTGGGCTGCGCATCCAAACCACTGCAATAAACCCGTGGACCTGGTTCTTGCGATTATTCGACATGGAGTTGATGCTCGAGGACCATGATCTTCACCATCGCAGGGGCTGGAAGTCGAGCTACAATTACGGTAAACAGACTCGTGTTTGGGATCGCCTGTTCAACACATGTTTGCCTCGTGTGGAGGGGGTCCCGGGTAATATCGACTATGTCAACACCGCTGGAATGCCTTTGATTTGATATTGGGGGCCTTTTTTTTTTTTTTTGATCATGCGCTGGGTTTTGTATATGGAATGATTAAGAAGAATTAGAAAGGAAGAATTAGAGAGGCTGCTGCCACGCTTCATACTTCGAAATCGAGTCTTTTCTCACTCGAGACTACTATCCCATCTGAAACTATTCTATTGGTGTAGAGTCAGAAGTCCCCCACATACCTGGAAGTGATGCATGCTCTCAGTACGGTGTAGTCATACTATTATCATCAAAACTCCATCCTAACGCGCAGTGCATTCACTTCCCAGGAGACTCAGGCAGGTAGGTCCCTGTTGCTTTACCAGCACAGTGATTCACAAATCAGCAGCAGATTGTGCTAAGCACTAGCTCCCCATCACCACGGCTCCAAGTCCCATTTATGGCTTATAGTCAACTATAAAGGACTCCCAGTCTCGGGGATAAAATATCCAGAGGGGCTGGTGTTCGGTAAACCTAACTTCCTTGTTATCAACTCTCTCCCCATTCTCGTTGATTTGGAGATGCAGACTTACTGTGATGCAACAGCTGGTCAGCAACTACTTCGCTAGTACTTCATACCTAGTTGGACAGACCATCTTCCTCTCGAGTCAATGGAGCCTTATAAACTTCTCGGTATCACTTGACATCCTGTGAAGGGGAAAGAGAAGGCAGCAGTTAGAGAGCCCAGTATCATGGATCATAGAACCAGTTAAACCAGTTACCAACCAGTATAGAACAAATCCCTATATTACATACAGATGATGGGAATGCGGGGAGGGCAGGGGATATGGACCTAGAACTGGTTAGCAACCAACTGGTTGGAGACTAGTCTAGATTTTACTTACTTGACAGTGGCAGGAGGTTAAGGAACTTTGGAGCAAATAGGCACTGGGGGTCCAACACTTCCAATGCGGTCTTCAAAGCCTGGTTCGCAATAAGAGAGCCTTGAACTAGGTCAGCAACTTATAAGTATTTCTTTCAAGCAAAACTTGCTATTTAGGGTTGCAGCAATGCAACTGCAGCAGGGACACCTTTTACTAGTTAGCAACCAGTCAGCAACTAGTGAGTGAAGCAGGTGGCTTTCGAAGAGCCCACCGCGAGAAGTTGCACCTTCTTCATTGGGTCTGTAGGTTGCCCACTTCGTACAAACCTACCACTGCCAGAAGTCTACTGCAAATCCCTACAGGTAGGCAGCTTCTGGATAACCAGAGATAAAGAAAAAAGTCAAGAAGCAGACAACCGAACCCAAGCGGATTATGCAGCTATTATCCTTTGAATTACCTATTAGCTATCTAAAAGCAATTACTCCACACCAAGTATAACCCATAACCATGATTCATAATCCATTCTGAATATCCCATCAAACAATTGACTGCGGTGACATCAAAAGTAACATAAAGAATGGCATAAGCCAATAGTGGCCAGCTCACGCCTGATAGACTCTGAACCCTTTAAACTCCCAAAAGGCTTCGGTGAAATTCTGTGGGTTATGGGCGACAAAGTTCGAGCACGTCCCCGGACAGTGATACGTGTTCGTATAGAACTGAGTTTGTGCACCCAATTGACCACAGAGATCGATATTTACCACGATGCTCTGGTTCTTGAAATGCGACGGAATGTCACACTTTGTGCTGGGGAAATCGGCCAGCGCAGTACCCCATGTCGAAGGATCCGGAACGTTGTTGGAATCCGAGACATCGGCTGGAATATCACTGCGGGGAAAGAACCAAGCTCGGATACCTGCATCTCGGAGTTCCAAAGCGTAAACCTGACAAGTTAACAAAAAAAAGGTACATCAACGTAGGTTGACTGATGGATGGTGATGTCTTACCCCTCCACCTTGGCTATTCAACGCCTCACCGTAGGAATCCGGCGAAGCCTGGACGCCACATCCTGAATTCCCGTTTGTGTTGTTGGCACAGGTCACGTAATTCGGCTGTCCGGTCTCCTTCCGTTTGACCTTCATGTTGCATCCTTCGGTAGTGTGCAGCGTGACGGCATTTCCTTCCGTGGCGAGGTTGTTGGTCTCGACAACATCGATCTCGCCATTTTCCGGCCAGTTATTGCTATCCGTCAGCCAGAGCGCTGGCCACAGCCCACAAGCATAGGGCGTGTGCAGAATGTCGAAGATGAAGAGGCCAGTGTCGTACTGCCGCTTAGATTCGATCCGCACCGACTGACGACCAGAAGCCGCGAAGGTATTCGAAGTGTCCACCTTGAGCACGACCGACTCTGCCGTGGTAGATGTCAAATTGAGATTTTGAGCCGTCGTTTGGTCGACATATCTGCCCAACATCAGCACCTGCAACCAAGCAACCAAGCACACTAGAATACGAAGACTGATCCTCGTCAGTCCAGGAAATACATACTGCACAAACCCATTGGTCGGATCCTGCTCCGAGAAATAATCAAATTTATCAAAAAACCCGGTCCCCGAATAATCTTCCACCAAACGGTAATCCAACTTTCCATAATTCGGATACCGATTCTTCTTCGTCCCCTCCACCGCGCCCACAACCACGGCGATAATCACCGCTGCCGTGACACCCGCAACGACCAACGTCGTACGCAGGGACCATCCGCACGGGTTATACCACGGCGTCCTGGCCACGCCCGCGCCGCCACCAGCCGCTGTCGCTGCCGGTCCCTCCTTGGCAGCGTTTGGTCCGAAAGGGTAATCCGCGCTGGCCGGCGCCTGGGCGTGGAGCTCTGGCGCTTCGAACTTTGGGAGTTGAGAGGTTGCCATCCCGCCGTAGCGGCTGAAGTCGTCGTGGGACATGGTTGCTGGATTCGCTGGATGTATGTGTAATTATCTACCGGTACGGACCTAGGAACGTATCGTTATCGATAATGATAGCGGTATCAGCGAGCGACCCTGAACTCAACCAGCAATAGATATAACTATATAAAAGGAATGGCTGATTCACTCCAACAACTAAGTAAACAAAATCCTAAACGAAAGTAACTGCCTCGCAAGTGCAAGGAGGAAGATAGATGCAAGAACAACGCCCCAAACCCCCAAACGCTGGTGAAGCTGACAGCGGCAGGTACTTTCCCAATGCGGAAGGCGCTTCGTCAGCGCCGGGACCCTGCCGATCATGCCGAATTGGTTGGTTCAGGTGGATTGATTAGTCAGATATTGCACAATCGCGTTTGTGCGCTTTCTGCGACGGTTGCATGATGGTTGCTTTCGTCTCGCTTCAGCTTGCGAAGCGAATGGAAATAGACAGGGTTCTCTAGCTAGCGTTGCGCTGGCGCAGAAAGTGTGTCGAATACGAAAAAGAAAAAGGGCATGTATGTACTGTCGTGGATAACTAATACCGGACGGAGCACGGAGGAGCGGACGGAAAGAAACAGAACTAGGTTGTATAATTCAGCTACCAGGTTCTGTACAGCAGCTATCGTACCCAGGCCTTATGCTAGAATATCTAGAACATCGAGATAACGCCATGTCTATGCAAAAGAAAAGAACAGAAGGCGAACACGCTTCTAAGCACAAGACAACAGATATATACCCAAGGGACATGCAAATAACGCCAACCTTGTAAAATTTTCTCTTCGTTCAGCGCTGAGATCGCTGAGAGTTCCGATGGAGTAGCGCATCACCGTTCATCTGGGTTGAGCCCTGGTGGTCTCGCGCCGTGGAAAGACCGGTTTCTGTGTGCGCCTGCGAAGCCTGGCGCTCCATAGATGACATGCCGCTGAGGTTGGAGGGGCGACGTCGCATACGACGCTCCGCATCGGCCATTTCGTTCCTCTGGAGGGCCTCGGACGGTAGGAGGATGGCTCGATCGAGGGAGTAGGGTAGTCCACGATGACGGCCACGGACTTGCATGGCGATAATGACCAGTTTGGATATCACCTTGAATTGACCCGCAAAGGAGGTGTTGACACCGGGGTATCCCATCGATAACCCAACGGTACCATAGGCCGAGACGACCTCGAACAGCACGGACCATAACTGGAAGGAAGGGTCCGTGTTTTGCCGGAGACGCCCACCCTCAACGATGGCAATGATGAACACCCCCAGGAACACATACCACAAGTCGAAACTTAGCTGTTTCCGCAAGTGAGCACCGATATAGGTGGGCGCTGGCGCATTTTCATTATCGTCTTCCGGTTCCCCTGGGTAGATACCCAAGCTCTTCTCCTCGTATACATTGGTCCGACGCATCGAGATGGCAATAGGAAAGACGGAGATGTACATCATGACCATGTACGACACCTGGATTGCTGGATGCAAGTCGGACAACTCGATTACCGAAAATCCAGCAGTCCTCGTGCATGCAGCCTGGAACAGACCATCCAGCACCCGGATCCCCGGGGCCAATGTGGTCACTGCAGCATCGTTGATATCCAAGATGATGAAGAAGATTAGATCAATCCCGTTCAGCGCAATGACAATGGCAAACAACCACCAGGTTGCATTCCGCGGGAAGAGAAGAGTGAAACAGCGGCGAGGGTGGTCCAGCAAGAACCTCAGCTCCTCCCACAGCGCACTGTCCTTGGGCACAATCACCGAGGTGATCCAGATGATCAATCGAAGCATGCATGGAAACGCCGTGTTACCGATAATGATGAGAAAGGTCAACAGCAGTAAAGGAAAGACAGCGGATGGAAACGAGTTCATCGAGTCCGCGGTCAAAGTGAAACCGACGTCGTTGAAAGCCGAACCGGCCGTGAAGATTCCCCACCACGGACGTCCCTGGCCCGCGGCCTCGATGACAGAACCCCAATGGGTATGGAGGGCCCAGGGAATCAGACACACGAGCCCCAGAAGATGAAAGCAGACGTAATATCCAATGAGCACGACCGCCAGTGTCTTGAGGGACCGATATTCGATGCCTCCTAGTTCATCCCGCTGCTCTTCGGTCAGGTCCACGAAGTTGGAGTTTCGGCCCACCGTCGCATCCCAACTGAGATAGGGAAGAGTATTCCGATCACGTTCTTGCGTAAAGGACTGGACGATCGATTGGAGCGTGCCGCGTCGGCTGCGGAAGCGGTCCAATGGATCCACCGAGCCCCGGTCTTTGGTCTCGCGGACCGTCGGACGAGTGTCCAACCGCGAGAAGGTCGAATGTCGCGTTTTAGTGTGCGTGATTTCCGGTTCGTTGATGGTAATATGCGGGCCTTCCATGGGGCCAACATTGTCGGCAGACTCGCCCTCCTCAGAGTTGTCCGGTTTTTGGTTCTCATTCGACTGCCGGCTGATTCGTCTGTCGAGGGTAGGCCCTTCCTCTTCCTCGTACAGCACCTCCGGCATACCACCGCGATCGTATTCGCGCGGACTGGGGATGCGCAGGGCGCCTTTATTCTTCCGCTGATTCTCCAGGAAAGCAATATGCTGTTCGGGACTGACTTGACCGGGCACGCGCAAATTCCCCAGGCCCAGTCTGACGGGGTTTGATGGGGTGACCCGATCTTCAGAAATCGAGTACTCATTCGGGGGGGTCTCATCGTCAGTGTCTGGTCTCATATCTGTCGGACTCCGAGTGGAATCCGAATCGTCGGAGATTTTGTCGGGGGTTCTGTTAGGGGTATTGTCGGGGGTCTTGACGGGGGTCCCTTGCATGGGCTTCGCGATGGCATCGCCCGACTCGTTGCGCGGGACCACGATCGACTGATTTTCGAGGCCGCGTTCTGCTCTGTCATAATCCCGCCCACCCTCTTCGGGTCCATCTTCCTTGGCTTCCTCGGTGATGGTCCGCATTCGAGTCCGGGAGGACCGCATGGCGCGCGAGTCTCGGGCGACATGCTGGAAGCGCTTTTCGAACCAATACAGACGGACGAACACAAGCATGGTATTGACGAAAATCGGGGTGGTGAGCAAGGAAACAAAGTACAAGACGACCTGCTGGTAGGTGCGCAGGAGGTTGAAATCGACGGTGTTCAGGCCGCTCTGAGTCGCAGCACCGGCGGAGAAAAAGAGGGCATCGATGTAGGCCAAGCTACTGCCAGGATAGACGATGACGGAGGTAACCATGCTCATGCAGATGATATAGGAGTAGTGGACGAAAATGAAGTTCAGGTGCAGGTCCCTGACGAATGGAATGCGGGCCTTGAAGGCCAACACCTTCTCGATAGTGGTGGCCAACATCCCGGTAAGCGCGAGCGTCGTCGTGACCAACCGGCCAGACGCCCGCTGTGGGCAACGTTAAAAAAGAAACGAAAGTGTACTCTGAGTAGAGAATTTCAGCGCGAAGGTGTCGGGAGTGGACGATGGTCTAAAGGTGAGGGATTAAAAGGGTTAGCCACTGGACGGGAAGCCGAGAATTTTATAACGCCGGATACGGTTAACCCACGAGGACAGTTGCCTATCCGGTTTGACCCCGGACCACCACCAGCAGAACGTCAAGACCAAAGACTACTGTTAGTCTCTAGTCCAGAATGGTCGTGAAGGAGAGTAGAGGCGTTCAGTGTCATGGTGGATTAGGTGGTGAAGAGCTAGAGAGGGTATTACGGGGTATATACGGAGAGACAGCAGGCCAATGTGAGCGCACAATAAAAACAAGAGGACGAAAAAATAAAAAAGAGAGAGAGAGAGAGAGAGAGAGAAGAAAAGACCAAAATGTATCAGAGTAGGTCTGACGGTGATCAAGCGAGAGTCAAGAAAGAAAACCGGCGAGAGACACGAAAGCACGAGGGAGAAGCCCGGAAAGGAAAGGAGGAAAGACGCGCCACAATCATGGCTGACATTTGCTTATGGTTAGTGCTGGAACGATCATACAATGCACTGTGACGATCTGAATAGGAGAATGAAAGATAAAGGAATAACATGAGAGAATATGTCGATGTACTATGTGGCTGACTTGGCTTATTCTTCTCACTATGGCTTCAGTTCAACTGGTGTCTGACGTGATGCATTTCGCGGCAAAAGGAACAAGACGATATTTTCGAGTCTGTTGAGTCGAGATTCCTTGGCGATTTCAGGGCCATTGCTCCAGAGGAACCCAATAGGAAGCCGGGAAATAGAAATAGAGTCTCAGATGCCATGCGGCAGGGGTCCGTTGCTTTTTCCTGTCGCGCTTTATCTTGCATACATAGACAGTGTTACAGACGGTGGATTCCTGCTGTGATCATGCCGTGAAAACCCCCTTCCAGCTTATTTCTGCTGGTGTTGGCCAGTCTCCCTTCATTGGGCTATCTAATAGATGGGTTCTGGGAGCAACTGTACCGTTGGATGCGAGTTCTGGGATGCGAATTCATCGCCCTTGATGGCGCAAAGATCAGGCGGTATGTTGACGCTGTAACGGACACTATTCGGGCGAACCCACTGCAGAGAAGTCATTGCGGTCAAATAATCATACTAGCAATAACTTAAATACTATTATAGCAGAGTTTCAGGTTTCTTTTCGATTTTACCGCACCTGTCCAAGCGTTGCAGAT
The DNA here is from genome assembly GCA_003004485.1 of Aspergillaceae sp. MA 6039. Classification (NCBI taxonomy): domain Eukaryota; kingdom Fungi; phylum Ascomycota; class Eurotiomycetes; order Eurotiales; family Aspergillaceae; species Aspergillaceae sp. MA 6039. Next base: position 51,328 of record PQMF01000149.1, on the reverse strand, counting down.
GGCCGTTGTCTGTAGCCACTCACCCCGGCCATTACGGAGCTCAGGGGTTGGCAACTAGGAGCAGTCCTCGGTCCTCCGAGCTACTGTTAGAGATCTGTCGGCGTACCAAAACGGAAACTCAGTGACCACTGATTGACCATCGTAGGATGATAAGCGACTGGTCTGCGGTCGAGGTGGTTTCTGATTGGAAATGCGTCGGGTGTCAAAGCGTTGCTAAGCTCAGCTCCGGATCGCATGGTATGCGTGATTGAATTCGGACTAGGTTTCCCTGTGTCTGCACCTCGTTTACTCTTCTAAAGTAATTACTCCGTACTCATCGTACTCCATACAGAAGCCCTAAAACAGCTGCCTAGAGAGGGCAACGGTGAACCCGACTAAGCTAGGCGGCGGCGATGCGCAATGGCGGTATAGGCCGGGGGCAGTGCAGGTCCGTCCACCCGCGTGAGGCTAGTCTGAGTCACGGATCGATGTTGAACTACGACTGAACCGGCTTAGAGCCGGGGTGGTGGTGGATTCCCCTTTTGGGCGAAGATGAAGCCATCACGAGTGATTGGGCCACACGCTGGGTTACGCGCTGTGATTGGCTGGGACGAGGTGTGAGCATAATACGGGGCTTGATTGGCTGAGCTAAATGCAAGTCCCACTTCCCGTTCGGGAGACTGATGAAGTATACACCAGAGTTGGACTGTGTACAGGGGTTCGATGCAGGAGACACACAGAACACGAGATGGGAGTCACACGTCAGGATGACACAGATTCAGGGATTCTCCGATATAAGGTCTCATGCCAATATGCAGGTCGTTTACTCCGTTGTTCCTGACCTGGTGTAGCATCCTCTACTACTACTAGAAGGAATGAGAACTATACTCCATCAGGCACGGCACTATGCCCATAGAAAGAGTTTATTAACCCCAATTTTGTGCAAATCATCGCGTCGTGCTGCTCTCATGAGCCCTTCAAGCCCAATGACTGGTCGCCGAGAGATTGCACCTATTCTAAGCTCAGCACTGCTCCCTATTCAAAAAGGCCATGCCTCTCTTCTTTCAAGGGGATTGGGATTGCATACTCTCCCCAGTCCAGCACTGGGCAACCCAACTCTCCCGCAAAGATGTTTCGGTGGGCTTCGCGCTGTCTGCCCGGATTCAGCATCATTGCCTTGATCACCCTCCTAGCGTTCACGTCTAACTCCATCTCCTTCTCGCCATGGACGAGGTTCTGGCTGCCAGAGACGGAACCGCCTCCGTCGGAGAAAAGCCCGTCTCTAAACATGACGCAGGAAATCTTCATGGTGTATACGGTTCTGATTCACACGAACATGTTTGCGTTTGCCGTTCGTTTGTCGTGCTCGCTTTGGTGGGCCACTAGGCAGACAAAGAAGGTGCTTAAAAGACGCGGCTGGCAGAGCCGATCACCCTCTCGCGAGAATAGTCCCGATGGCTTTGTACATGAGCTTGTTTCCCCGGTGCAGCAGCTCCCAGACCCCTCGGTCTTCAAGCTCAGTGATCCGACTGCGTATGAGGTAGACGATGCGGAGGTGGTGCATGCTATCATCCTGCCCAACTACGGAGAGGATCTTCACACACTCAGAACGACTCTGAATGTGCTGGCTAGCCATCCTCGAGCTCGTTCACAATACGAGGTAAGCGTCGTCCGGCTGGCTAACCTATAATTATGCTAAAGGTTGTAGATCTACCTCGCCATGGAGCAGAAAGAAACCGATGCCCACGACAAGGCTGCGAAGCTCATCTCGGCTTTCGAAGAATCTTTCCTTGCTGTTCGAAGCACCTTCCATCCCGCCGGCTGCCGGGTGAAATTGCAGGGAAGAGCTCCAATGTTGCTTTTGCGGCGCGGCATATCGTCCAAGTGCACCGCACGGAACTCAGCACCGGCTCCTGTAATGTGATTGCCACAGTCATGGATGGTAAGCCTCAGCAATATTCCTGTCTAGAAACACATCCAGAACTAATAAAACAGCCGACACACATCTCTGGCAGGACTACTTCACCGAAATCCGCCGCCTGCATTGTGCCCACCCCGACGACGCTGACCGCACGCTCTACTCGTGCCCTATCATCTTCGACCGCAACTCCAACAAAACCCCCATTATGGTCCGCTGCGCTGACCTCCTCTGGGGCTTCGCGGGTCTCTCGACTATGTATCCGGGAACGAGCATCTCCATCCCGACATCTGTATACTCGCTGCCCTTATCGCTAGCCGAGAAAGTCGGCGGGTGGGACAGTGACCCGACAGCTATCGGCGAAGACATGCATATGCTCCTGAAATGCTACTTTGAGACCGCAGGCAACTTGGTTTCCCGGGTAGTCCACGTCCCCGCCAGCCAGTGTAACGTCTCCGGCGACAGTATTAGCAACTCCGGCAAGGCAATCCCCTGGCACCGCCGGACCCTGGACACATACCAGGCCCGCTACCGACAAGCCCTACGACACATGTGGGGAGCCCTAGACTCAGGATTCGCAACACGCAGGACGATCAGTTACCTCCGTCTTCACAGCCGCTGTGTCTTCCTCCGTCCCCGGCATCTAGCTCTTCTTCACCTCCTCTGGGAAGCGCATTTCCTCCCTGTCCACCTCTTCATCCTCATGGTCTTCTCTGCCGCATACGAAATGACCACCCCGTCCTCCGCCCTCCATCCCTCCCTGCGTACCGCGTTCCTCATCACTGCCATCCTGCGTACCGTCTCTTTCATCTGGATGAACGTGTGCCTGGCACTCTATGAGCGTTGGCATGCCCTCTGTCTGAACATCCGGCGCGGAGACATGCTCCACGCGAACGTCAGCGATACGGGTTTCGCGAGGAGAGTCTGGTGGCATGGCGAGTTTCTGCTCGAGCGGGTTTGTTTCCCTATCGCAGGGACGGTGTTTGGTGCTGTACCGACGCTGCATGCGGTTTTTGCGCATTTTTGGACGGATCGGTTGGTGTATAAGGTTAGTCGGAAGCCGGATTTTGGAGGATCGATGGTCTGATTTCTTTTCTTTTGTGCAATTTCCATTTATATGTTTGATGTTTGATGTTTGATGTTTGATGTTTGATGTTTGATGCTTTTTATATCGATCATGTTAAGACTCAACGTGCGTATATAACTTCTAATGCCTAATCACGACAGCCATGTATATAGAGGAATATAATCATCGTCGATACCCATAATGCCACCCGGCACTCGTAAGATCCTTTCTCACCTTATAGCACTCCTCCGCCACATCCAGCAGACCCAAGTCCATATCCACAACCAACACACCCTCTTCATTCTCCATGCTGCCAACAGTGCCGATGACGGGCAGTACCACACGGGACAGACCCAGGAACTTATCGTCGGGGTCTGAAGAACCACCTGCAGCGTTGGCGAAAACCACGCCGCATGTATTCTCGAATGTGCGTGCCGCGAGTGTACTTTCGAGGAAGAGGCGTTCGGAGTTCGGGTTATGGCTGCGGACTGCGGGAGTTGCGTCGTGTTTTGTCCCTGCCATCATCGCATTAGTCCAGATAGAAAAGAGAGGGAGGGAAGTGAAAAGGCACTCACAAAAAGTAGGCACGACAATAATCTCCGCTCCCGCTCTAACCAGCTCTCGAAACGCTTCGGAAAACGCCAAATCCCAACATATCAATAACCCAACCTTCCCGATGGGCGTGTCGAACACGCTATGCGGGTCACCCGTCACGCCGGATGAGGTCAGATAGGGACGTTCCGGGTGCCAGAGGTTATTTTTGCGGTAGGTTGAAAGGATGGCTCCTGTGGAGGAGATGAAGTAGGTCGTATTGTATAGGACTTTTCTTTCCAGGCTCTGGTCTTGCGCTTGGGTTGACGAAGGGAACGGATGTCTCTCGGCTATCGTCCCGGGGACAAGACAGATCTCTAATTCTTTAGCAAGATCCTGGTATCCCGTTAAATATGCCTGGTAGGTTTCTGGCTCTGTTTGCCGGATGTACTCCGGGTCTTCTGGTACGAAGCCATTGAGATGGTACCTTTTTTTTGCCAGACACATATTAGCAGGTCTTTGATTAAAGATGCGAGTGGAAGCAAACGCACTCAGGCAACACAACCAACTCCGCGCCCTTCGACGCAGCCTCCCGGATATACCGACACGCCTGGGCGTAGTTCTCGTCCATTGCCAGATCCTGCAATCATATCAATACTATAATACATCATACTCCTCACACTCTACCTCGTAGATAGAAAGGTATGCATACCTTGATACGCCATTGCACAACGGCCACACGACGCACAGGCGCCATGACTCTCTCTACCCTTGTATCTTGTCTTGTTTCGACTTTTAGTTTTTCTCTCCGGTCTTGATGTTTGGGAGGAAGGGATGAAATACTCCGAGAGATTCCTTGGGGCGGTGGGTCCGGGGAGTTGGAGTTGGGGAGTTGGGGTAAGCAAGTATGGGAATTAGGGTTAGATGCAACGGGAGTATTGATAACGGCGGCTATTGTGAGATTCAGATCGGCAGGTGGATTGGAGATTCGGAGATAAAGAGCGAGATATTGTCATAGTTTAGTGTAGTTACAACCAACCATTAATCACCGGCCCTCCATTCGACAACAGATCTTCCATACCAGCATAAACAACAGATCCCGAAGAATACTCTCACACATCCTGGCCCTTTTATCTCATATCCTCCTAGCCCAAAATCCGGATACTGTCACACAGCTCACTCGTCTTCATCCTCCTCGCTATCAGTGATCTACCAAAGCCCACCCCGTTAGCCAACACCAAAAGGCAAGCACCAAGGAGAAAGCAAGACATACAAGAACGACCCTCTTGCTCGCCCATCCGGCGATACAGTACGCACACTCGCCCCTGGATCGCCACGATCCAAATACCGCATACGGCTCACACTCCGCGCGTCTGCAGTGACGCCGGCCGTGCTCCGGGTGCTCCGCGATCTCGTCGCAGGTGAAGTACATAGTCATCTTGACTGTGTGTTTGGGGGTTGCGAGGCAGTTGGACGGGAGGGTGGGGAGGGTTAGGATCTGGCACATTCTTGGTTTTGGTAATTTGAGTTGAGTTGTTGACTGGTTAGGGATGGTCTTTGTTGTTGTTGTCTATATGTGCTCAAAGTCAGACCGTAGCCTCGAGCCTGTCAGATAATAGGCAAGGCCAGACAAGCAAGACAAGGCTTTAGCTACTCACCAGAGATATCGCCGTAGGCAGAGAAACAAGGAAAGACAAGCCAACTCACACCTAGTCAAAGCAGAAGAAAGCTCAGAAGATAAAGACAGGCATGAAGAGAGAAATAGATGCAAGAAAGAAATAGCCCGGCTCATAACTCCCCTCTTCCCCTCTATCTTTTAGCATTCACCAGCTTGCACAGAGACCAGCGACATCATACTAGGCTGTGGTGGATTCTCTTTATTCTAGCATTTTAGACGGAGTTTGAGGCTTTGGAAGAGAGAGGAACAGTTTTGTAGATATTAGATCCAAGATCCAAGATATACTTCTATTTCACAGCACGCTTATTGGCTAAAATCACTAGTGCAGGGTCTCTTGGGCACGTGGCTGCCACGTGTGTATAGGATCTGGGGATTCAGATCCAAATCTGTGCACTTGTAGTGAATAACCTCACTCTTAGCTCCAGTCCCAGCCCCAGCCCCAGTCCAGCATGTTTGTGACTATTATTGAATAGAAGAGCAGAAAACTACCAGTCTAACCTATACATTCTCATCTAGAATACGCATAACAACCCACTCGGATCTAAGGCCGTTCGAACATAATCATTAATTGATACAAAGTCGTGATATCGAATCTCAGACAACCTAATAGGAAAGGAACTGTAGTGGTATGATAAGGGCAAGGGGCTCTCTCAACTTGACTTCGGAACGACATGCAACCGTAAGACAACAATCCATCATTCAAGAAAGAAAAAAGGGGACCGAGGGGGGAATTGGGGAACATGACCGGCCATACTTTGGAGTATATTTGATACTGAGCATGACGTTCTTGACTACTGCACCTGGCTAACAATCTCGCTGGCACGAGACAGACTCTCCACCATCTGCTGGCATTCTTTCCGCCGGCGGATCGTGTAGTCGCTCTCCTTGAGCAAGTCGTCGAGTTCGGAGTTACGGTACATGTTCTCGAGCAGCTCACGCTGCATCTCGTCCTTGGTGAATCTAGGGACGTTAGCATCATCCACGGCAGAAAGCGTCTAGATACATACTCAACCAGAGTATACATAATAGCCTTGGGGACCATGTCGATCATAGTGCGCTTGACAATGTTGTAATATGAGATAATAAGGAGTTCTATAGCCATTAGCCTCTGTGCCCTGCAGATAAAGCTGAATACTCACTGATAACTTCCACTTCCGTGCTCTCACGCTCCGACAGGGTAGCAGAAGCCTTGAGAGTCGGTGGCGGGGCTTCCATGGCGGCAGCCTTCTTCTTGTTCTTGGTGGCCCAGAAGCTGCCGAAGAATCCAGTGGCGCTGTTGACCTCCCCAGAAGTGTCAAGCGATGGACTGTTCGCACGGCTCGGGAGAGGCTTGCCGGTCTTCGGGTCGACCTGCGTGGGCTTGCTGGCAGCTTGACGCTCATTAACGAGAGTCATCGCCTGTACTCTGTTAGATACTCGACATGGTATTGTTTGGGGGAAGAACTTACGCGATGTCCGTTGAGGAAATCGGGGTGACCGGTATTGATGTAGGTTGCCTCCATACTGATCAAGTCCTTTACCAGCTTGTTCGTCGGTTCCATGCACTTCTTGAAGAAGGAGATGACGACGGCGTGGAATTTCTCCTTCAGCATGGGGTATCTACGGAACAGCTGCTTGTTCAAAAGCTGACCCAGGATCCGGACAAGCTCGTCATAGACCAGAGAGATACACTTCAAGCTCGGGTCTTCCATTCTCTTGATCTGCTGCTTGACAATCAACTCGAACGCAGTGGTACCGACGAACAGAGCAGGCGAGGAACCAGAGGAGTTGTAGAGGATCGTGCGGATGTCGATGTCCTTCACAATATCGAAGGGATCCACAGCCTTGATCCCGTTGGAGTAGAGCTCGTGGAATACAAAGCTGATACGAGCACCGCCCGAAAGCTCAATGCTGGACAGCTCTGTGCTCTTTCCTTCCAGGACTGTCCGGTATTCGTTGCTGAACTCTGTAATGATGTTCAGGATAATGTTGGCGCTGTTGCCAAGCATTGAGTCACCGAGCTGCGAAAGCTCAGAGCTGTATTTTTGCAGGGACGACGAAATGCGAGCTTTGATATCGGGCAGGGTTTGTTTGATGTGCATCATGAGAATCTATGTATCCAGTCAATAAATCAGCAACCCGGTGTGACGGGGTATAGGTAACAGACCAAGTTCAACTTTCTAGCCAGATACGGCGTTCCACAGTAGGAAGCCTTATTACGATATGCCCGATGACCCTCAAAGTAATTCTTTTCGTGTTCCAGAGCATACGCGATTGGCCGCTTGTTCTCGATATCCCGCTGGCCACGGTTCACCACCGGCACATAACCCAGACGCAATGGAATGACCCTGCCTGCAAGAATATCCACCACGTCGGTGCCCTCCTCCATCAGGTCGACCTTGGTCAGCACACCGATGGTACGTTGGCCCTCCGGGTCCACCTCACGCGCCAGCTGCAGACCGTCCGAGTTGGCCAGATCCTGGTTGGCCGCGGTGACCGCAAGGATGATTGCGTTGGGTTTGCTGATGTACTTCATAACCATGTCCCTGATCTGTCGCTCGATATCCTTGGGCTGATCACCCACCGGCACTTTGGTCAAACCAGGCAGATCGACGAGCGTAAGGGTGAGGACGTTGGGCGAGTAGATCCGGAGGTTGATGGGAATGGGCGAGATTCCAGCATTGCGCCCGACCTTGGCTTCTGTTTCGCGAACAATCTCCTCACGGATCTTGTTGAAGTCGTAGAACTTTTGTCCGGGGATGTGGAGGAACTCGCCGTACTCGTTCAGGTTCGCCTCTCCGTCCGTTGTATCCAACTTCTCCTCCGAGCCATTCACCGAATTCCTTGCAGGTTTGTTTATAAGTTGCAGCACGAGGGGTCTCCGCGTAACGATTCCCGAGCCACGAGGAAGACTAATGAATACCCTTCGTTAGCCATCATCATCATAACATAACATAACACCACAACCGCAACCGCAATGCGACACCACTCACAAGTCCCGTCCAACAATATTCTCTAACACCGAGCTCTTTCCACTCGACTGCGATCCAACGACGGAAATCTGAGGCAAATCGATAGGATTCTGAACCTGAATCAATCCACCAGCGATGTCAGTACACAAGCTAGTAAATAGACCGTCTCTTGCCAGCTCCCTCCCAAGCACTTACCCCGACTGTCGTGAAAACATCCTGAAGCCTGTTCACCAGCGAGATCAAGCTGGGATCGTTTACGTTAATCCTATAAGAGTTTTCCAGCTATCAGTCAGACCGTTCGGAGGTAGACCATACGACCATACCAGGGGTAGGTAGCAGGGGTGGGTTATGCGCACGAGAAGCTAGTCGGGCTAGTAGTCATGGCTGGCAACTAGGCACTCCAACCAGGGAAGAAACAAAGGGTATATAAAAAGAAGATATCAAGCGATCCAACACGCCGTATTCTCAAAGAAACACACTGTTTGGTTTTCGGGGGGGGTAAGAGAGGAAGAGGTTGGGTGGACCAGAAGGGGAAGCGGGAGAGTCGAAGTTGCGGCCAAGTGTAGAGTTTCGAGAGCCCCCGAGCCTATCAAAGAGAGGCAGATAGATAATGCTATATTCTATCGCACAGCAGTGTCACTTTCCGCCGGAGTCAGTAGCAACGAGCAAGGGATGCTATTCTTCTAGACGATGGTATAGGAAAAGTGTTGGAATATAATTACTGCGTGGCTGTTGGCGGTTGTTCTCGAGACAGAAACGCGTCATGGGGTGTCTGGCCACCCGTAGCAATCATGATGCCTGACATAGACCCAATACGATAACGATAACTATATAGAAATCATACGGCTGTTTAAGGTGACTTGGTATACGGAGTAGATTCATGAACTCAGATAACTACAAATGGGAATTGTTCTATGCTACACAGGCTTCCAGAAAAGCATCATCGCCCGTCAACTGCGCCCTCCTTCACTCATATTATTCCTTCCCTTACTCGTCCGACACCGAGGCAAAGCGTTCTGTCATGGACTGCAGGACCTTCTCGTACTGTTGTCGAGGGTTAGTATGGAAGTAAGCAACAAGAGGAGGGGACCTGGCAGACTTACCTTCTCTGAGACTTCCTCGCGGTTCTCCGGCAGCTCGAACTTCATGCTTCGCAACGAGGTCTGGATGTCGCCAGTGGAATCCCGCACCTTACCCCAGTTCTGTCCCTGGGCCACAGCCTTCTGAGCTTCGTCGTGGAAACCCATAAAGGCCTTCATCATGTACTCAGTCTTCCACAGTGGGCAGAACTGGTCGTAGTCACTGTATCCGTTCTGCTGCAGGAAGTCGTCCTTCACCATGGCGGCCACATCCAATGTGATCTTATCCGAGTCACCCAAGGCAGCCTTGCCGACCAGCTGCACGACCTGGTCCAGATCCTCAGACTTGGTGAGCAGTTCTCGGATGTTGTCACGCAGGCGGGGGAACTCGGGGTGATGTTTCTCGTAGTACTTGTCGAGGACGGTGGTGTATTTACTGTAGGACATGGAGGTGTTGATCGAGGGAAAGTGCTTCCGCTGGGCCAGCTTCTTGTCGAGACCCCAGAACACTTGCACGATACTCAGGGTACTGCTAGTGACAGGGTCCGAGAAGTCACCACCCGGAGGACTGACGGCTCCGACGATACTGACACTGCCGGTTCGCTCGGGACTACCCAGCGCGGTACTCTTACCCGCACGTTCGTAGAAAGAGGCCAGTTTGGCTCCCAGATAGGCCGGGAAACCTTGATCAGCCGGCATTTCTCCCAGACGACCGGAAATTTCACGGAGCGCCTCGGCCCATCGCGAACTGGAATCCGCCATCATAGCAACGTTCTTACCCTGGTCACGGAAGTATTCGGCGATGGTGATACCAGTGTAGATGGAGGCTTCACGGGCAGCGACAGGCATGTTGGATGTGTTGGCGATCAGACAGGTACGCTTCATAATGGGTTCCTTACGGCCCTCAACGTCGATAGAGAGCTATGTTTGCAGTTTTCATGTCAACAAAAGGCAGGTCGAACACAATATCATGAATGAGCGCAACCTACCTCGGGGAAATCCATCAAGACTTCAGCCATCTCGTTACCACGCTCACCACATCCGACATAGACAATGATATCACTGTTGGAAAACTTGGAGACACTTTGCGAAATGACAGTCTTGCCGCAGCCGAACGCACCAGGGATACAGACGGTACCACCCTGGACACTAGGGAACAGAGAATCCAACACTCTCTGTCCGACAACGAACGGCGCGTCGGAGGACAGCTTGTCTGTCACTGGTCTGGGCACACGCACAGGCCAGACCTGCATCATGCTGTGTTCCGACTTCTTCCCCTCGAATTCGATTTCCAAGAGCTTCTCCTCCACGGTGTAGCTACCAGGTTCGGCTATCCGGGTGATAGTACCTCTGGCGCGGGGCGGGAGCAGGATCTTGTGCTCGTTCACCAAGCTGTTTTCGAAGACGGTACCCCAGATATCACCTCCGGCGATGTGGTCGCCGACCTTGTACTTGCCAGGCTTGAAGTCCCATTTCCTCTGACGATCCAGCGAATTTACTCGAATGCCGCTGGGGATATAGATAGTGCCGGACTCTGTCGAAATTTCCTTCAGGGGTCGTTGGATACCGTCGTAAATGGTCTCCATGAGGCCGGGGCCGAGTTCGACGGAAAGAGGCTTGCCTGTTCTGTGCACGGGGTCACCGACAGCCAAGCCCGCTGCGATTGAATGTTAGCTGCCATGCAAGCTCCTTCAATGACAAATATTTAATCGTCTAGCGCATTGTAAGAGTATCAAGCTGTACCTGTTTCTTCGTAGACCTGAATGGTGACCTTATCTGCATCGACGCGAATGACCTCTCCGACCAGCAGTTGGTTGCCAACATGACACTAACAAAGTCAGTACGAAGAACCCGTTTCGCATCAGGCAGCAATCAGTATCTAAACTGTTAGGAACATACCAATTCATACATAGCACAACCGATCATGTTCTCGGCGACAACGACCGAACCGGAGACGGAGAAGACGGAGCCACGCTCCTCGCCAGCGTTCCCAGAAGCCATGGTGATGCGGGAAGGGGGAACCGAAAAAGAGGAGGGTTGGTGTCTGAGAGAAAGAGTTCTGTTGTTGCTGGGGGTTATGTGGGTGGTATAGTCTTGATTGTTGGAAGTGCTCCAGTTGGAGGTCGTCGTTGAAGTTGTGGCGGGCGAGTCGGGGAGCGGTGGCAGGTTGGCCGTCCCGGGCGGTGATGACGCTGAGGAACCAACACTCGCGCTGTCGTTGGTATTGTCTGCGCTGCGGCTCCCGATCAGATCCAGCAAGGACGGCCGTGCTCGAAGGCGATCGATTCCCAGGCCTAACATACGTTGCAATTATTGACACAAGAGATAAGGATATGGATGATTCTTGTCTGGGCTGGCTGGTTGACTGTCGTTATAGTCTGGGCTTTGGAACGCTAGTCATTGAGACATGTTCCCCCTGGAAATTCCCCTAAGTTAATCTCAGGAATGCTGGGCAGTGCGAAAGATCGACTCAAGTCTATTATGCTTTTGTTCTATTGTCCCGCTGAGGATCGCTGGCTCCTCAGCTTTGCTCGCTTCAATCTCATATGAAGAGCGACACGGTCTACTCCGTACAATCGTGGCTGACCGAATACCGCATTACCAGCATATGGAAGGTTTTGTTCCCGGCGCCACTTACAATTGAGAATGTCGATATCTGAAGTTCTGTTCCGGGATTTCTCCAGACGCACCCCAGGTCGAACTAGCAGAAGGTCACTACAAATGCTATTATTGACTGAGACTCGGAATAAAGGGTGTCGTCGCGAGAATGCTTGGAGTGAAACAATTGGCCTACGATTTGGTTCTCCCATACCTGAGATATTGCTTGCCAGTTATGGGTGAAGCAGAAGCTGGGCCTGAGAAATACAGAGCATACTGAGAACTATGAATAGGTCTGCCTTAGTACAAGACTCACACATAGCAACATGCTGGAATTGTTTATTAAAAGACCCGGACTGTCAGATGATTGCTGGCTTTGCTTCTGGCGTCTGCAGGACCGTATCGCACTGAAACAACTGAGCACCACGATCCCAAAGAAAATACAGCGTTATGTCGGTCGAACCGTTTTCATTCTTAAGCGCTCACCTCAGGTAAAACCTATCCGTTCTGATATGCGGTTGGTTGACGGCCATAGAAGACAGAGTTCCTGGCGACAACCCTAGATAGAGCACTATCCCTCTAGCCATGTGCCATTTGTTGACTGCCATATCTGCCATATTTACGTTCCATACAAAACCACACTCTTCTGGGCCTTGCTGGAACGATCCAAATATCAGGATTGTACGTAGTACCTTTCCCTGTAAGCATGACGCCATGACATCATTTCCCCGTACCTCGAGGACACACAGGTTTTGCACACGCGACACTCACTCGAGATTTTGTTCGGGAATTCTAATCAAATCTACTATGCATCTGTCTTCATTGCAAACACCTGATTTAGATTCTCAATCTCTGAAATGGGCGCGGAAGGGTTGATCGCGCCCTTGTTGGGTGCTCTGCAGGCCTCTGTCTCGGTCCTACTTACCATTTGCTATGGCGTCGCGGCCCAACGCATGCAATTGATGCGCAAGGCGTCTATTGACGATATGGCGGGGCTGGGGGTGAAGCTGTTTCTGCCGGCGCTGATTGTAATTCATCTGGGCGAGCAATTGAGTTCTGGGAATGTGTTGAACTACATTCCTGTCTTGAGTGGGTAGCTCCTACTTGTACTGAAAGGGAAATGGAAGCTAACTGTTGGATGAATGGATATAGTCTGGTCGATCCTTTATACCAGCATCTCAATCGGATTAGCCTATCTCGTATCGCGAGGCTTCAAACTGCCGCCGTGGGTGATACCGACCTGCGCCTTCAATAACACCACATCGCTTCCGTTGCTCCTACTGCAGTCTTTGGAGAGTGTGGGAAGTCTGGAGCCGCTCATCCTCGAAGGAGACACTCTGCAGAATGCAATCTCACGAGCCCAGAGCTACTTCCTTGTTTGCGCGGTAGTCAGCAAAACCGTTGGATACGCGGTCGGTCCCAAGATGCTCGAGATGCAGAACAGCGCGGAAGAAGTAGAAGGAAGGCAGGATCGTGATCCTACGCCTCAACCAGATGAGGGGGAAGCGGAAGCGCAGTCAACAGCCACTGCAGATGAAGAACGAGAAAGCGCTGATGAAGAAACCACACTCCTCGTCCAGCCTACACGCAAGTCACGCAATGCGGCTAGTGAATGGGTCGTCCAAACTGGCAGGCGTATCATTTCCATTATCCCGACAAGCGTCAAAAAGGAACTCCAGGTGCCGTTCGAATCACCATTCGCAGACGTCATGGTCCTCTGTACGGTCGTCGGTGTGGTCCTGGGCGTTGTAGCGCCGCTGCATAGGGCGTTCTTCAATGACTCGAATGACGGAGGTATCTTCAACGCTTGGTTGACGTCGAGTATCAATAATATCGGCAAGCTGTTCACAACTCTCCAAATCTTCGTCGTTGGAGGAAAACTAGGTCTCAGCTTTGAACAGATGAGAGGTGGCTCAGGACGTATCCCTCTTCGGGCTATTGTAACTATTTTCATCTTTCGGCTTGTTCTATGGCCAGCGTATGTATACACCTCGTTCCAACAACAACAACAACAACATGCAAGCGAGGTTGCTTATTGATATCCCCAACAGAATCAGTATCTCTGTCATCTACGGCCTCGCCAGAAGCACAGGCATCCTCCAAAACGACCCAATCCTCTGGTTCAGCATGATGCTCATGCCAGCCGGCCCTCCGGCCCTCGTGATATCCGGTCTGGCTGAGCTAGCGAAGATCCCAGAATCCGAGGAAATCGAGGTAGCTAAATCATTGACGGTAAGTGACTGGGCAGTTGAGCAGCTCTGGACAACGGCTAATGTATGCAGATCATGTACGCATTATCGCCTTTTGTATGTTTTTCTATCACGGGGGCATTGAAAGCTTCTGAAGCTGTTCTCGTGGCAAGGGGTTTGTGATGCTATGCTGTGCTATGCAACGCGATGTGGTATCGAGTGTATTATAAATGTACATATACGACGGCGGAGCAAAATGAACTGATCTTATAGCATAAAAAACGAAAACAAATCAATAATCCGTGAATCAAAATCAATTGTTACTCATTAATTATTTGTTACATGATTCCACAGGACATTTAGACCTTAATCCGCATCCGTACGCCACTAAACCTTTCACCTAGTATCTCTCGAAACCTATTGGCTCAGGTCAGGGCTTATTTCTATAAAACCATAATTGTCAGCCTCAATCCATAGCACCAAAGGCAGAAAGGGGCCGTACTCCACAGCCCTTGCAAGCACAGTTGTTGTTGCAGGTACAGTTCTGCTCCCCAGTGCAGGGGCAGTTCGATCCGCAGTCACAACCCATGGTGATAAGAATTTGGTGGAGATTGTAGGCTTTGTTTGAATATGTTAAACAGATAGATTTATTCGAAGTATGATGTGAGGACCTTTGGGACGATGCTTCAAGGGTTATACCAGAGCTATATATATATTTGCGGATGGTGGCGGCTCAGATAAGCAGTGGCATCATGATGGCGTCTAGGATTATACCAGAGTTGTATACTTTCGCGGGTGATGGCGGCTCAAATAAACAGTAGTATCATGATGGCGTCAAGGACGACGGGAGGTCCGAAGGAGACATGATGCTTCGGTTTGGATATTTCCGGGAAAGGTTCTTATTGTTGGATATGGTCATGGGATTGTTGTGTTGACTGGTGGTGTGGATTGACTGGTTGTTCTGGACGGGTCTCCGGTCACTACTATAGAGTCCGAACAGAGGATTGATTAGAATAGATAAACGTCATGATGGTGTGTTTATTGAGAATTCGTCTCTGAAACTAAAATGACTATAGTAGTAGTAAGAGAGTCCGGACTGGTGTAGATATGTGTTCCGTATATACGGAGTACCACCACCTGTTCATGTCGAAAGTACTTGGAACACCTGGCTCAGTGGCTGCAAATGGTTGTCTACGTCCATACGAGCAGACAACAGACAAGATATTTATACATGGACATCAGTCTTGGGTGATCACTCCAGCAAATGGCATCACCACGCACGTCAGTCTAAGTGGAACGAGGCCTGGCTTTTGCCAGACATGCGAGATGCATATCCAGATCAAGGTTACAACAATGTCTTTGTGGTTGCCTCGTCTTGAATATCTCGCAATGAATGACGGCCACGAACAGGCATGAGAATCCGGCAGATGATGTGTTCCGGTGCTTATCCTGCGTCCTTCCCGGTGATGGTGCCTTGCCGGTTGCCAGATATCAGTGCGATACTGCAGGGCCCGTCAGCTGCGGCTTATCGTCCTCTGTCCAGATGATCTGTTCGCGTCATATGCCTGGCTGACAGACAGACAGCAGGGGCGATGGCGAGAAGACATTATTCCCGACCGGGCGTGGAATACTTGACCATGATCTCCGTATAGGAGGTTGCTCTTAAGAGATCCCTTAAGGGTATTGAGGCGAGAAACGTCTCATTGCTTCAAAGCCGGCCTTAGTTATACCTGAGTAGAGTCGGGTCGAAAGAACACCTTGTACTCGTAGTAGTACTGCCCAAAGTCTCAGCCAGCAATTTATCTAGGCCTCGTTAGCCCTCTAAATTCCAATAAAATGATAACATACAATTGTAACAGAAAGAGCAAGAAGTAAAGCGTTGAGTGTGGTGACAGACTCCGCAATAAGACTGCTCCGAGCGTCAGTCGTCGACCTCTTCTCCGCCAGCTTCCTCTTTCCTCTCTTCTAACTCTACGTCCATCCCATCTTCTCGCTCTGGACAGATAGTTTGCTCATTGTTTTCGACACTGATAGCTCTCCTTGCTCATTCACCAGCATCGCTTCCCTCGTTTTCAAGCCTTTCGTTCCTCTAGTTCCAGTACCTCTTTAACCGCCTTGAACCCTCGACCTGATACCCAGTCCGAGAAGAAAGACCCTCCTTCTAAACGACATTAAAACAGCTTAGTCTCATACGAACAACGGGACTGATCTCTTCTCGCTTTTGTTATCCCTGATCGAAGTGAACGGTGCCCAACCGACGAGCGCCGCAAATCAGACGTGGTTGATCCCCCTCGACGTATATCATATTCGATAGTTACCAACGCCACCGGTGAAGAAGGGTCTGCTCCTCTGGTTCTACGAGAAAGAGCCGGGCAACAGGGCAGATCTGAAAGCCTTCGATCTGGCGTACAATCCTCCTTTCTCTGTTTCCTCTGCCACTCCCGCCCACCTTGACTCTTCCGTCCCCTTCGACACTACTACGAACGTGCTCCCCACAACTCGCCCGGAGAATACTGCCGCCATCGAGGGCCACTCGCCTCACCGGACCCGGTTGGAACCCGAATCCAGCTATCGCGGTGTAGTCGGGAGTGTGGCTTCCCAGTATTCTCGTCGTCGTCGTCGTGCCAGTACTACGCCCTCGACAAGTGCTGAGGAGACAGAAGGACCTCTTCCGGACAAACCATCGGGAAGCGAACCCGCTTCTCAGGAAACAGATACGATCCAGCCACACGCCATTTATAGAAGTCGTTCGTCGCCGTCTCCTAAGCGTAGGCGCTTGGCCAATATGCGGCCCGATGGTGTTTCGAGTGCAAATGGCTTTGGTCGAGCTTCAAATGGCTCCGCCTCGTCTCCGTCACGGAAATCCGCCCTCTCCCCGTCGTCGCTGAATGGTCAAACCCCATACCCATCGTTTAACGGGGATACGTCCACGAATGGATATGCGAAACAGTCCGCCAACCTTCCTTCATATTACGGCCATGACAGAGAGGAGGTGACCCGGATCCTGATCCAGAGTTTGTATGAGTTAGGCTACGATGGGGCGGCATCGTTGTTGGGCAAGGAAAGCGGTTACCAGCTGGAGAGCCCGGCCGTTGCTACGTTCCGGAGTGCAGTATTGGAGGGGCGATGGACAGAGGCTGAACAGATATTGGTCCAGTCGTTTTATCCTGATGGCGGGGGAAAATCCATTAGCAAAGAAAGGTTGCTGTTGGCAGATGGCGCAGACAAGGGCGAAATGCTCTTCTATCTTCGACAGCAAAAGTTTCTTGAACTCTTAGAATCTCGGGACTTGGGAGCAGCATTAATGGTTCTACGGCATGAGCTGACTCCCCTCAATTATGATATCGGACGTCTTCATGCCCTTTCCAGGTGTGTAGTCTACGTGATCACAGGAAAGGCTACTTGTTTGCTGACGTCTTGAATAGTCTTTTGATGTGCCCCCCTGAGCATCTTCACGACCAAGCCGGGTGGAACCGCCCCATCAGTACGTCGCGAGAGCGACTATTATCAGAGCTTTCAAGTGAGTCCACCCCAGAATGCAATGCAAGAGGAAAGAAATGTCCTAATACTATTCATAGAATCTATATCCCCGTCAGTAATGATTCCCGGTAATCGTCTCGCTATATTATTAGACCACGTCAAACAGAACCAGATAAACCAGTGCTTATATCACAACACCGCCTCCCCTCCGTCATTATACTCGGATCATATGTGTGACAGAGCCGACTTTCCCCTCCAGACAGCCATTGAACTGAGTCAACACTCAGACGAAGTGTGGTACTGCGAGTTTTCTCATGATGGCACAAAACTGGTTACCGCGGGCCGGGACCATAGCGTTATCATCTACGACGCAACCACATTCGATGTGCTTCATAAGTTAACGGAGCACGACGAAGGTGTCGCTCAGGCCGTTTGGAGTCCTGATGACTCCAAGTTGATTACGTGCTCTCAGGATAAAAAGGCTCGCGTATGGAGTGTCGAAGTATGTAAACCCTCGTTTTTTCTTGCTTTCTTTCTTTCTTTCTTTCTTTCTTTTCTCGGTTGCCCACATCAAGCATATCCAGAGAACTAATAGGATGAATAGACGGGCCGCTGTCTTTTGACGATTAACCATCACCGGGAGCCTGTGACAGCTGCCGCCTGGGCTGCTGATGGTGATTCTTTTGTCACGGCCTCCCTCGATCTGGAATCCCAACTTTGCCATTGGAGCATGCGCGGTCAAGCCCTCTATATGTGGCCCAGAGGTTTCCGTGTCCAGGACTGTGCCATTAGTGCCGATGGGCGACGATTGATCGCTGCGGACGTTGACGGGAAAATTCACGTATACAATATGCACACCCACGAGGAAGAATACTGTCTTCCGATGAGGAGTAAACCAACCTCCGTTGCCGTCAGTCGGGATTCACGCCATATGCTCGTGAATCTTTCCGAGGGTCAGATCCAACTCATCGACATCGATACAACAGAGGTGATCCGGCGCTTCCAGGGACAGAAGCAGGGCTCTTTCGTCATCCGAAGTGCGTTTGGCGGGGCTGCTGAAAACTTTGCTGTCAGTGGAAGTGAAGGTATGTATTTTTAAATTTGCCTCGTGTCCACTGTCACTTGCTAACGATTACTTTAGATGCCTGTGTTTATATATGGCACAAGGAAAACGGGAGTCTTGTTGAGACCTTGGAGGGCCATATTTCCGGTTGTGTGAATGCCATTTCCTGGAACCCTACAAATCCCGGCATGTTTGCTTCCGCAGGTGATGATTACCTGGTCAGAATGTAAGACATCATGCCCTGATATTTGTCGTTACTTCGGCTAACAAGGCTCTAGCTGGACTCGCGAGCGTGATACGCCACATAATAATATTCGTGGTATCCCAAGAGCAGTGGCTTCGAAGCTGTTTCCGCGTACCAGTGCCTTACGGTCAACATCGAGCTTCCAGTGAACATCCGTTGTCACTCGCCATGGATATTGAACTGGGAATTACTCTCCCTTCAAGTCTTTCGCGTTCGCATGCAAAGTCCTCTCCTGATTCACCCGCGCTCCGCGGTAGCAGACCCCGTTTTTGGATCCCTGACATCGAATACGTGCTTCCATTTGTCTAAGAACGACGTCACTCGTTACCCATTCCCCTCGCATTCTCATCGTGTCGTTCAGTCAGCATGACGCGGGCGTTTGTGTCCACTTGCCCTAAATATTATTATTATTCTTATACAAGGATTCCATTTTCTTATTATTGTCACTTGGTTTTGGTCGTTCAGTTGGTTGGTAGGCTGGGATCGGGGAATCCTTTTGATTGAACAAGGTGGAAGTCTATTCCTCCTGTTTGTCCACTGTTTATTTTGTCCTTTTGGTGCGAGGCGTATTGATCATCACTATCACCGTGCTTTCGAGGTCATAGTTTTCGTGCGTGCAATTTCTATGTACCTGTTTAGTTATATTAGACTCGAGACAGGCCAGTGCATAATCCATATCCGTCCAACAACACTAGTAGTCTCTCATTGAAACTGTAGGTAGGCGCCACGTCTTGCAAGACTACAGTATGGTATAGATGATGTTCAGGTATGAGCACGAATTATTCACGAACTGAATACAATACCTCAAACCTCAACCTTGCGCGCAAAAGGTAGTATACTAATTAATCCAGTAATCAGAACCAGGGGCCAATAAACTAGCACCAGAGACAAAAACAACCAAAGACGATGAGAGAAGACACTTGCTGGAACTGAACTCCTGGTGGTAACTTTGAAGAACTTTTCTAAATCCAGAGTTATACTAACCGGTCAGTATGCTGAGTTTGGGTTGAGCAATAGGTGGAAAAGGGAGAAAGGACTCACCATTCTGATAGATTTATCCCTTTCCACCACGCTCTTTTTTTTTTTTTTTTTTTCTTTTTTTGCCCTGTATCTGTATCTGTATCCGTATCCTATCTTCCGCGTTCTTACACGAGGTATTTTTTTGGATGAGTGGGTTCCATGGAAGGGTATATTATGTCTCCTAGGGCTGTATTTAATGGACAGTAGGGACCATAGAATCCGGGTTCAACGCCGTAAGTTTGTTTTCAGAGATAAAGACGGGGTTTTCTCTCTTTCCTTTTTCTTTTCTTTCCTTTTGTTCCCTTAAATTCGGTCGATTTGAAGTATTTGTGATTACGAGAGAAGGTCGGCGACTAAAGGAGATATCAGTGACCTGCTGTAGAATACTGTAAGATGGGGATACTCACCGTTCATGGGCATTTCATCGATCTGCGTCGAATAGTACAGTTCGATATCACGCAGGATACGAACATCATCACTCGTAACAAAGTTAATAGCCACGCCCTTCCTACCGAAACGACCACTCCGACCAATACGGTGAATGTAGTTTTCACGATTGGTGGGCAGATCGTAGTTGATAACTAACGAGACCTGCTGCACGTCGATACCACGCGCCCAGACATCTGTGGAAATGAGGACACGCGAGTTACCCTGCCGGAAGTCCTGCATGATGCTATCGCGCTCCTTCTGCGGCATTTCACCGTGCATACTGGAGACAGTGAAATTAGCCTCGCGCATCTTATCAGTCAACCAGTCGACCTTGCGCCGGGTGTTGCAGAAGATTACGGCTTGGGTGATAGTGAGAGTATCGTAGAGGTCGCAGAGAGTGTCAAATTTCCATTCTTCCTTCTCCACCGCGATGAAGTACTGCTTGATGCCTTCGAGCGTCAACTCGTCACGCTTGACCAGCACGCGCACGGGATCCGTCATGAACTTTGTTGTCATGTCGAGCACGTCGTAAGGGAGGGTTGCAGAGACCACGACCACCTGGGTAGCTGGGGGCAGGTACCGGTAGACGTCGTAGATCTGTTCTCGAAATCCGCGGTTGAGGAGCTCGTCGGCCTCATCGAGGACCAGCATTTTGATATGTCGGGTGCGCAAGTTGCGGCGTCGGATCATGTCTGCGACACGGCCTGGTGTGCCCGAAACGACGTGTTGACCGTAATCCAGTTTCCGAATGTCTTCGCCGATATTTGTTCCTCCTATACATGCATGGCATTGCACGTTCATGTAGTCTCCAAGGGCCATCACGACGGATTGAATCTGGGTCGCCAGTTCGCGAGTTGGGGAGAGGACGAGGGCTGCGAAGTCATCTACTTAGCTACCATGGAAAGCGAGCGGGCAAATAATCGCATACCTTGACTCTCTCGCACAACAGTATCAATCACCTGTAGGATACTAATCGCAAAGGTAGCCGTTTTACCGGTACCGGACTGCGCTTGGGCAATGGTATCGCGACCTTTGCAGATCTGGACAATCGCACGCGACTGGACCGCAGATGGCGATTCGTACCCGTACGCATATATTCCGCGAAGAAGGCTTTCCTTCAGGTGCATGTCCTCGAAGGTCGGGGCCACCGTGACCTCCTTGGAGGTGTTGAACTCCATCCGGTCTGATTTTGTCCGTCAGCAACATAGCACGCATACAGCAATTTTCACAATAGGCCTTCGTACCATCTGCCCGTTTGTCAATTCCGTCCGCCATATTGGATGCGTGTCTGTTCCACTACCGCTTTAAAAAGAGGTCGTAGTCCTAAATCAATGAATCGGTGACCGGTCGTTTGCAGGAATCCAGAACTTCCCGGCGCAGTTTCGCTCGACCGCCGAGCGGCAGCCATCACGTGATGCGCCTCGCCGCAAAGCTCTCTTCGAACAACGCCAAACTTGCCGACGAACGAACATTAGACACCGAGAACAACGGCCACATCAGCGGGAAAGCAGTTCGTGTCTTGACGGTCGCTTCATCATGGTGCTTGAAGAGCAAAGATTTATCCATGAGGATCTCGAGAGATTAGAGCAGGCCGTCGCCGATCGCGTGGTCGACGAACCTCGCAATGTAAGTGTTCTATTACCACCAAGCTTCTCTTTCGCGAAGACTGTCATCTGACTTGTCTCATTTGGACCAGATCCGGGAACGGCTGGCTCGCGACCATGAAATTTCGCATTTTCTCACACGTATCGAAGAGCAATCGAAACGCTTGCTTGATATCTACAAAGAGGACGAGGCGCGCGAAAAAGAAATCCAGGCCATCACGACCGGCGACCAGTTCGAGGAATTCTACAAGCAGCTCGATGAGATTAAAGACTTCCACAAGCGCTATCCAAATGAACCGGTAGAGAACCTTGAGCGAGCTTACAAGCGTCGCCAACCCGGGGAAGGTGAACCAGCAGGGATGGAGATCGACAATATATTCAGCGGTGAAGAAGGCTTCGGACAATTCCTTGACCTCACGATGCAGCATGAAGACTACCTGAACCTGCCGGGCGTGAAGAGGATATCCTATGTTCAATATCTCGACGTGTTCGATGCCTTCACGCCGCCGCATCTTTCGATCAAACGAGCCAACAAGATCTCTGACAGATATTTTGGTTATGTCGGTGAACTTGCAGGATATTTGGAGAATTTCATCAAGAAAGTACGACCTTTGCAGGACCTAGACAAACTGTTTGCCAGTTTCGATGAGGAGTTTGAGAAGCAGTGGGCCGCGAGCGAAGTTCCCGGGTGGACCGAAGAGAAGCCTGAAAATGGCACTCAAGGCCCGAAGACCGAGGGCTCAGGAGAAGGTATTTGGTGTCCCGATTGTGAGAAGGAGTTCAAAAACGAGAACGTCTACAAGAATCACTTGACTGGTAAAAAGCACATTCGGGCCGCAGAGGCCCGCAAGGCTGCTGGTGGACCAGAGGAAGGAACCGCTGCCGCTAGTAAGGGCGTGACATCGGCTGCCCATCGCTTAAAAGAGCGGGCGGTCGCTGAACGGGAACACCGTGTTCGTTCCTTGGCCAGTTTCCTTGAAAAGGAGCGCCAGGCTACACGTATCAATGTTGAGCGGAAACAGGGTATGACGGAGCGTGAGCGCCAGATGGAACTCGATGCTCTCCTTGCTGAACCTGAAGGACTTAATGGTGAAGGTCGTGAGGAGGACCAATCGGACGACGAAGGCGAGGATCGGATCTACAACCCCCTCAAGCTGCCATTGGCATGGGACGGGAAGCCCATTCCTTACTGGCTGTACAAGCTGCATGGATTGGGTGTCGAATACCCATGTGAAATTTGCGGCAACTTTGTCTACATGGGCCGTCGTGCATTCGACAAGCACTTCTCAGAGGCTTTGCATATCTTCGGTTTGAAGTGCTTGGGCATCACATCGAATACCAACCTCTTCCGTGAGATTACCCGGATCGAGGATGCCATCAAACTATGGGAGAAGCTCGAACAGGAGAAGAAGAGAGAAAGAGAAAGCCGCGACAATGTGGTACAGATGGAGGACGCAGAAGGCAATGTTATGCCGGAGAGAATATACCTGGAGTATGTGTTCCGTTGGTTCCGTTCGTCTATAGACAGATATGCTAACTGTTTGCAGTCTTCAAAAGCAGGGTATCCTCTAATCGCGTTCCTTCAGGTTCTCGGTTCTTCCAGTCTGATGTTCATGTTAAAAGCTCGGAGTTTGGCAGGTTCTACTTTCTCATTTCTATCATCCTTTTGTATCTTGTCTATCGATAATTACGGAGGCGGGTGCCTCCTGTACTCTATTTACCTCTACCAGGAACAATTATACCATGTCCGCAATGTTACACTCTTGTCTCCTTTATTGTCATACTTAATTGTCATTTGAAACCGTCATACGGCTACAAGTCCCGCTACACTGTCCCACCGTAGATTCCTTAGGCGGTCACGTGCTGTCGCGTACCATGGACGCGCTTTCGCTTCGTCGCTCGCGTCACCATCCATCGCACATTCTACCCTTCGAGACTTCACCGCGTTATTTCGGGCTTGCTTGGGCCTTTATTGGGTAAACAAAGCAGCATGTGATGCACGCAGAAGCGACCGTTTAGCAGCAGTTGGTTTCCAACTCCCCTACAGGACAGGACTATGGGGTTCAAGTTCGCCTTCTTATGCGATCTCCTCTCGAATCTTGAGGACAATCAGGTCGTTAAAGCATCTACGGCAGCAAGAAGCTATAATCCGGATATCCGAGTTGTATCGAGGTGGTTTTCCCAGCATGAGAAACGCCTGTGCCAGAAAGACACGGACCAGCTCTCCGTGCTCTCCTGCATGTTCCCGGAGAAGCTCTCGGACAGAGTTTATTGGCTGCAGCATACGTCGCTGGTCCGCGTGATTGGTCGCTGTCTATTGCTTGGCTTATCGCGAAGAGAGGAGCTTGAACGCTGGCGCCTGACTGGGGGGGTAGATCTCGGGGAATGTGTGGAGAGTGTGATGCGGCAGGCCGAAAATTATATTCCTAGTGGCCAGGAGGTCTTTGTGGAGGAGATCGATGCCGCGCTTGTACGGCTGGCCTCTCGATGCAAGTTCTCGGGCCCCGAGTACGAAGGCAGCATACCGCAGTGGATGTGGAGGAGTGCCTGGGACCTTTGTATCGACGTTTAAGTAGCAGAGATGCGAAATGGCTCACGCGATGATCCTCAAGAATTACTCGCCAGTCATATTGCCGGCTGATTTTATGTTGAAGAAGTTCCATTTCTTGCTGCCGCCCCTGCTGCTTTTCCAAGACTCGTTCGATTCTGCTTTGAAGACTTTGGCATCCGATAGAATCAGCCGCTTCCCGCCCCACCCAGAACCAGGCCTAGCCCAAGATCTAGGTGCCATCGCTCTGGAATGTTTGAATCCAATAATTGGCGTCAAGATAGGTCGGCCTGACTATTATAAAGCTCGGGGCATCAAGCACTGCTGCAAAATGGTGGACCGACGGAGGATGAGCATAGAAAGAAAGTATGATGGGGAATACTGTCAGATACACATTGATCTTTCGAAACATCCGAATTCCATTCAGATCTTTTCGAAAAGTGGCAAGGACTCTACCATGGACAGGTCCGGTATCCACCAAGTCCTTAGACGAGCACTGAGGTTAGGGAGCCCTAAGTGCGAGTTTTCCAATCGTTGCATTTTAGAAGGTGAACTGCTTGTTTATAGTGACAAACATGGAAGGATTATGGATTTCAACAAGTTGCGTAAATTTATTCCGAGGTCTGGTACTTTTATTGGGACGGAGAATGATTCTCTGTAAGTTTAGGACCGGTGTCCCAGGCCATCGCAAACAATCTAACTTGTCTTAGGCCCCAACCCTATGAACACCTGATGATTGTATTTTTTGACGTTCTAGTTCTGGACGATGACATCTGTCTCAAGAAACCACATCGTGAAAGAAGGCTACTGCTCAAACGTGTTATTCAAACGATCGATGGCCGTGCTGGTATCTCTGAGCAACAGGTCCTGGACTTTTCCCAACCAGACAGTTCATACCGCCTCGAGAGGATATTCACAAAAGCCATTGCGCAGCGATGGGAGGGGTGCGTGTTGAAAGGATGCGATGATCCCTATTTTTCCATGTTCCAGAACGATGCAAATAACGCCAATGGCCGATGGATAAAGCTCAAGAAAGACTACATCCCAGGGCTAGGCGATACGGTGGATCTTGCGTTGATAGGCGCAAAATACATCCCGCGTGATGCTAATGCGTTGAAGCAGATTCCAAATCTCCTATGGACGCACTTTTTCATCGGCTGCCTTGTGAACAAAGAAGCTGTTTTGCACATAGGTGCCACGCCTCGATTCCGGGTAATGGATGTAATTGACCGGCATTGCGCGAGTTTACGGAATGTGCAGGTTTTAAATCAATTTGGGGAATTCCATGCCTGCAACTCATTATTCACTGACCATGGCTTCAACATCGAATACGGAAAGCCCAATATTCCACCCATGGATGTCGTATTCAAGACACCATTTGTCGTCGAGATGTTGGGCAGCGGGTTTGAGAAGCCTTCAGGCGCCAGATATTTCGCACTTCGGTTTCCTCGAATTGTAAAAATCCACTGGGACAGGACTTTTGAAGATGCAGCTTCCTTCCAAGAACTGCAGGATTTGGCTGACAAGGCGCGGGCAGTCACTGCGGAAGACAATTCAGCGGAACAGGAGCAATGGAGCAAGCGTCTTAAGCTGGCAAATGGAAAAACACAGTATATTGTTCCTGCGGGACAAAGCTTTTCATCAACAGCTGCATCGGAGCCAGAGAGCGAGGGTCACAATGAATCTAGTTCACAGGACATTCCATGTGCAGGTATGTCTGAACTGCACAGGGAATGTGCCAATGTGCCAGCAAATCCCATTCCCATACATAGTGACAACACGGCAAAATCGCGATCACCGTCGCACGAGTCCGATTGGCAAGGCAACCTTCTCACTGAAAATGTGAACCAGTCGTCTCATCAGAAACCAGGGGCGTACGCACTGGCTGCTAGACAAACATACGGTAGCTATTGGGGAAATACTGAGAATATAAAAAGCTCAGATGACAAGGCTCCATTCGACAATTCCGTCATCCGGTCCGCGCCAGCAAAGTCCAACGAGCCCCATGTGGACAGGATACTCAGTACGGCATCCACTACACCAACTACAGCCACCAAGCGGGATATTCACCTCATATCACCCCTTATAAAGTTGCCGCAATACCTATGTGGGCCTTCATCACCAGCTGGCAATCACAACCATTTATCAAAAACAACCTATCAAGCAGACAATTTTCTCCAAGGCTTAACGACGCAATATCATAACTCCAACACTCGAATTCTAGCTCTGGGCCTCGTCTTCCTAGACCCAAATGCCTCCTCACTTGGCCCGGAACTGCTCAATATCATAAATTCCGTCTCGGAACGTCTTAGAAGAAGGATCCATGAACAGCTATTTCCTCCAAACGGCAAGATCTTTTTCCTCGACTCGAACGTTCGCGATCTTGGAGACGGCCCTGAAGATCCCCGTTTCTGTCTTCGTGCAACATGGAAGAATATAAGCGAGGCATACTTTTACGCTTGTGTTTCGTGGACTACGACAGCCGCCACTCCCTATATCGTTGGCACGAAAAACAAACTGCGGGACTTTATCAATGAGACTCCTCTCACAAGCGGCTTGGGGCATAATATGACCCCTGCCGATACCCCTACGTCCACATCCAAACAGTCTACGGTACCAAGCACTAATATCTCAGTCAGGTTCGAGAAAGAAGAGCTGGCTTTTCTCGGGGAGCTTGTCTCAATTGAGCCGTAGAACGTGTCTCCATGTTCAACTTCCAGTGTTGCATGTGTTGGATGATTAGGATCCACTTTTCGGATGGTTTATGTCTTTTTATTGTTTTAAATACAAATGCTACAGTCGCCGACATTGCAAATTGCTGTGGCGTGCCATGGCGTTCTTGGTTGGCACTGTATGGATTGAACGAGCGGATTGCTACTGGAATCTTACATTCTACTACCTAGAATAATCAATGCAAATAACAATTGAAATGCCACGAAAAAGAGTCCATGGTGTCATACAGGAATTGCAATTCCCAGGTCTATAGATAAACCAGTACACCTCTTATCACCACAGAAGTACTGAGGCCAGAGCAAACTACCCATCACCCTCCTTCCTAGCCCTAACGTCCCTCATCAACGCCTTGGCTTCTTCAACCTCGACTCCATCCTGACACAACTCCCCAGCCAGCTGATCTGCGCGCTCAAGATCACCACTGCGTAAGGCCCAACGGGCAAGCCACAGTCGGGCCTTGGACGTAGTCGCAGTAACGCCTGTCCCACTCCAAGTCTCATCATCCTCATCTTCATTATTCACGGATGACTGGCGAGCTCGTCGTCGGGAGCGGCGCTGAGAGCCGTCGTTGTTACTGTCGTCATAATCGTTGTCAGAAGACGGTGGTTCCTCTTCTTCGTCTTCGCCAGATCCTTCCGTGTTCACGGGGCCGGACTCTTGTTGTAGGGTAAGTTCCATATAATTAGCGGCTTCTTCCTCATCTCCGATGCGTTCGTAGAGTGTGGCAATTTGATGCAGAGTTTCCGGGTCTAGGATCTTGCGCTTGCCCATGCCGCCTATCTGTGAAGATCCGTCATCAGCGGCGTAGTAAGATCCTGCGACGAGTGCGCGCTTTAATGCTTTAATGCTATGCTCGATACGGCCCATCTTGGCATAGCATGATCCTACAGCTTGCCACATCTTGGGGTCATAGGGCCGCAGGGCCGCGGCGCGTTGGTAATAGAAAAGGGCATAGAATGACATGTCGAGGACTTCATACGCTTGGCCAAGACCGTACCATGCGCGATAATCCTTGCGGTTGACGTCAACGGCTCGACGATACGATTCAATAGCAGCATGGGTATTCTTCATTTCGATGTATTCGTGGCCCATGAGCGTCCAGGCAGAAAGGAAGTTGCGGTCTAGTGTTAGGGCACGTCGGAAGTACATGACAGCCTTTTCATGCTCCGATTTCAAAGAGTAATAGTTTCCAACGACGCAGCACGTTTCAGGACGGAATTTATCGGTGGCCGTTGCGACTTGAGCAACGAACGCTAGTTGAGGACGTGCACCCATGACATAGAGAATGTTGGAATAATGATCGAGACTGTCAAGGCGATGAGGAGACGATATCAGGATTTCGGTAAAGATGTGTGAGGCCTCCTCGAAGTCTGCAATTATCCATAAGCAAGATACGCTTCGCGGCGGTCTTTAATTGTCACTTACATTTGGAGTGATAATAAAGCAGCGCCCGCTGCGTTTTGAGGAACGCGCTGTTCGGGAAAATGCTTTCGAGTTCTGATAAGGATTGATAGGTGTCGTCAGTGGCCTGATACAGCTCCTGGCTGCAATAGACATGGAAAATGAGTGTCATTATGTTTTGTGGTAGAAGGTCGACCACTTGTTTTAGCTGCTCAAAGTTAGTTTGATATAGCCAATTTATGCTAGTGTATCACCCACATCTTCTGTGCTGGCGAGCAGGTCGTTCAGTTCCTGCCATGCACCCCAATGGAAGGGGTTCAAATGGACGCTTCGTATAAGCCATCTTTTTGCCTCTTCTTCGTTCCGCCCTTTCATAAGGATGACTCCATATAAGTATTCAAGCCATCCTTGGTTGCGATCTTCCAAACCCTTTTCTCTCCGCTCTGTCAGCCACCCTTCCAGTCCACGCGCCAAGTCCGGCAATTCTCGATTGGCCGTCATGCCCCCATCAGCTGGTCCCAGTACCATCTCCGTTTCTTCATCTTTCCGTTTCTCGCCCGACAAGTATTTGGCATATAATGCGAGAAACAATGACTTCTGGCTTAGTCTTGGATATGGGCTTCTTGTCGTGACACCGTCTTTCACTCCACCAAATCCAGACACCCTGCTCTTTCCTTTTTGCGGTGTCAACGGCTGTTTCGACTTGACATTCGGGGATGTGGTCGAGAGAGAAACTGGAGGTATGCTCGGGGGAAGGAAAACAGCCGCACAGCGGTCATATTCGCGGGTATCAAAATAGGACTTTGCGAGAAGGTATTTGTGAGCTTCTTGTGTTTCCAAGGCGGCTTCAAGAGGGTCCTGAACGCGGAGGTACGGGTTCTGTGGAGTAGGCGGGATATCTGTAAGGTCTGTTTGGGAGTCTAAATCGGTGTCATAGTTGTTCACGGGCAAGAGGGAGTCGAGTATTTCTGCAGCCCTGCCATCACAGTCCTAAGTCAGTCCGGTAGTTGGGAGCAACGGTCAACGGTCGTGCGCTGCACACACCATTTTGCGGATTGATATAAACATCGCTCTGAGCATTTGATAGAGGCTTCCCCGAGCCGATGTTTGAGGTCTTCTATGTTCTCTTCCGTAAAGCTGGCCGCCATGATGCAATATGCGGCGTTTGGCGTCGGAGACAGTAGCGGGGGCCTTGCACAAGGAGGGATCCTAGATATAGCAGACAAGGAGGAGTCGCGCTTATTACCAGTGAGCCACCAGTATCATGCTCGTATCTCATGCACCCGGTAATCCCAATGATCAGGTTGCGGTCTGGCCGTCTTCAAAAGCTGCTTTCAAGATCGAACTGACGCGCGAAATCGGCGTCGGGGAAACCACAGTCCAAGGGCAATAGCGGCGTCGTACAAAAGTCGTGGAGCTGCAACGTAGAGACACGACACAAGGAACAATCGCGCGGGTTGAGATTCCCAGTTAGGATAAACAGAGAATTGTCAATGGGAATCATGATGGAGGGATGCGACGGAATTGACGGATTGCCTTTTTGGGAAAAGTCGCAAACCAAACAAATAAAGCAAACAATACAAACGAGGGCGGGGTCTCTTCTCTCCTTAACAACGCTCTCTTATTCTTACCCTCGTCTTCAAGGAAGAGGAAGCAATTGACCGTTTCAGCTTGGACATTAATTGCAGAGGCCCGTTGAGCATCGCGTGCCCTGTCAGACATCGCCATGGCTCCATCTACCTCCCGCGAATCATTCGAGGCCGTCTTTCCCTCGTTGGCCCAGGATCTTGTGGACCATGCGAAGAAGTATAACGTACCCGAGAATGCGCTGCAGTGGTTCGAGAAGGTATTCACGATCATGAAGGAATTAGCGAACAAAGGACTGACCGGCTGACTGTTGTTTCTTTCACTAGTCCCTCAATGCTAACGTGCCTGGCGGAAAGCTGAACCGCGGTCTCTCCGTCCCGGACACCGGTCTGGCTTTGAAGTCACTCAATGATGAGCAGTTCAAACACCTATGTACTCTTGGCTGGCTCACGGAGCTTCTCCAGGCTTTCTTCCTGGTCAGCGATGATATGATGGATGGCTCTATCACCCGTCGTGGTCAGCCTTGCTGGTACCGTCATGACGGTGTAGGCCTCATTGCCGTTAATGACTCTTTCATGCTTGAGTCAGGCATTTATGTTATTCTGAAGAAGCACTTCCGCTCCCACCCGGCGTACGTTGATTTCCTAGAGCTGTTCCACGAGGTCACCTGGCAGACGGAATTGGGCCAGCAATGCGACCTAATTACGGCCCCCGAAGACAAGGTCGACTTGAACAATTTCTCGATGGACAAGTACATGTTCATCGTGACCTACAAGACCGCCTACTACAGCTTTTACCTCCCTGTTGCCCTGGCTCTCCACTACCTCCAGCTCGCTACCCCCAGCAACCTCCGTCAGACCCACGACATTCTCATCCCCTTGGGCCAGTACTTCCAGGTCCAAGACGATTACCTGGACGCGTACGGTGACCCGGCCTTTATTGGCAAGATCGGAACCGATATACAGGACAACAAGTGCTCATGGTTGATTAACCAAGCGCTGCAGCGCTGCACTCCCGAACAGCGCCAGCTGCTCGACACTGCCTACGGCCGTAAAGACTCTGAGCTCGAGGCCAAGGTTAAGGCCCTCTACAAGGAGCTCGACCTGGAGAAAATCTACAAGGAATACGAGGAGACGACCGTTTCAGAGATTCGGAGCAAGATTGCGGCCATTGACGAGTCGTCCGGCCTGAAGAAGGATGTCTTTGAGGCATTCTTGGGCAAGATCTACAAGCGCAGCAAGTAGATAAATAATAAACACGGCACTCGCGGCTATATTTTCGGACATAGCGTTCTATCATGCTCATGTATGATATGTATATTCAATCATATACCGATTAGAAATGAGTGCGTGGATATACCTTGCAGATACCCAAATTTAGCAGCTGACGATGCCAATTGATTTGCCTTAATCCAAACAAGCCCAGTATACATTAGTCCTAGTAAAAGAAAGCAGCTCTGCTTGAAAAGATCTCTGCTAAAGAATGGGAGATCTACTCCACCCTCTCCTTAAGCCTCCACAACTGCCATACAATGCCTAGTAAAATTCAAGAATGAATTCTCTGCTTCGGAATACTTCAATAGACGACAATGCATCTCGAACTCTCTATATCTCCCCGGATGACTTCTACTAGGGGCATGAACCCATGAACAGTCCCCATCGACCATGATTGCAGCCGCATCAGCCTTACCAGGCCAGAGTACTATGCCGATACCTCATGTGTCCTCAACTGATTCAACGTGATCAAGGAGCTCACTCTTCCAACTTCAAAGACCATGCTCTTGGAGCTATCAGTGTCGTGCCATTCCCTGCATATAATAACATTATCGACACCGACTCGTGCAGACTACACCCCCTACAACCAACCTACCGACTACGATAACGGTCTCTTCAGTCCCTGACCCAGAGAAACATACCGCTCAACGCCATTCTTAGGCACGGCAGACGACACCTCCTGCACCTTCCTAACTGCACACCCTAAAACCGCGTTCGAAACCTCCCCTATCATCCCCCCACACACCACGCTCTCGCAAACGCCCTACCGGCGCATACTCGCCCTCAATGCCCGTAGCACAATCCTTTCCGCCACGAGACTAGACAAATGGGACCCCGACGCCAACGAGCTGGCTGTCAGTATCGGTGGGCCTGTGGAGTCGTCGGGGGTGGATATGAGGCCATTTGAGTGGTTTGTGGGTGGGTTTGTGATTGCAGCGGGTGTTGGGGTTTGTGTTTGGGCGACCAGGAGGGTTGCGGCAAGAAGGGTTTATAGGAGGATTGCTGCTAAGAGGGGTGGTGGGAGTTATGGCGGTGGTGGTGATGGTGGTGGGAGGTATAGAGGTGGTTATGGGGAAGAGGCTGGATGGGATTCTGATGATGCGGAGCTGAGTGACGAGTTGATTGATGCTGTGGGATTTTCGTTATTAGAGGGCAGCACGCTGAGGGAGGGAGAGATTCGGGGCTTTGACGATAGTGCCAGTGATAGTGATAGTAATATCGAAGTTGGGAAGAATAATGTCAATTCTTTGTAGGTCCCAGGCCTACGAAAATACTACTTGCTTTTTTATTGATACCCTTTTTTTTGATTGATAGAATCTGGAATATCATGTTGATTCATGTGTTCTCAGGCCTAAAAGAGTGACATTGTGTCTGGCCTATTACCATAGTCAACTAGACGAGCCCATTAAGCAGCAGCAGCCGCCAAACGCTTGTAACCACCCTCATTGGCGACCTGCTTCTGCAACTCGACCATGCGCTTCTGGTCACCGCATGGGTCGACCGAGTCAGCGTCCAGCGTCCAAGTGAGAAGGTCGTTAGTGTAGTTCGGCACGAAGCTAGGGTCCAGGATACCCAGACGCTTGCCATAGTTAGTGACCTTCTGCCAGTCCCGGTTGACATTCTTCATGTCACGACTGAAAAAGGCATAGGAGCGCTCGAAGATCTGGCGGTTGACCGGGGTACCCATGATGGGCTTCACGTCGATGTACTCCTCGTAGGCCTGGGAGGGAGCGGCCAGGACGTAGTCCGTGGCGCGCTTGACAGCACGCAGGAACTTGCGCACTTTCTCCGGGTTGGCGGCCAGAAATGCATCATTGGAGATGTACAGGATGCTGCAGAAGCAGCAACAGCCGAGTTCAGCGAGCTCGTCGATACGGAGCATCTGCACGTCATCGCGGGGACGGTTTTGGGAGGCGAGCCAGTCAGCTAGCTCGACCATCTGCACATTTTCCAGACCAATGCCGGCATCAATATCACCGCGAACGATAGCCTTGGTGACGTTCATGCCGCAGCGGACGGCGGTGTAGTCATCCGTGCTCATGCCGTAGTGCTTGGTGAGTTCATCGATTTGGATCTGGCCAGAATTAGCACGTTTTGAACCATGGAGTATCTTGGGGTCCAACCAACCTTGCCGAATTCACCGACGTAGCCGATTCTCTTGCCCTTGAGAGAACGGAAGTCTTCAGTGACTCCGTTGCCCTTCAGGTAGATAAGACCGGTGAAAGGCTCATCGAGCAGAGAGCCAATCGAAGTGACAGGGAAGTTACGGGCTTTGGCCTGTTCCCAGTTAGTATTCTATCATTCAGACCAGGGACCGAAAACACGCACAGCAAGGGTGTGAATCATGGCCTTGAAGCCCATATCAACCTTGCCGCTGCCAATGATCTCAGTGACATCGGAGGGGTCGTTGGGCTCAAGGAGAGCAACCTTGAGGTCCTCTTCCTTGAAGAAACCCTTGGCCTGAGCCAGATACAAGGGGGCGTGGTACGGCGTGGCGTGCCTTGAATTCACTTAGTAAAAGCTCTTTAACTTTTCAGATATTGCCATCTGCAATTGCCCTACCAATTGGTGAGGAAAGTGATCTTGTCAGTAGACATCTTGACAATCACGATTCACGCAGGATTGCAATTGCAAATGGCCTGGGACGAGTCAGCAATACAAAACCAAGATCTCTCTCCCAGCCCTATTAAAGGGTGGAAAAGGACCAAGGGACAATCAAGCCACGCATGTCCTTCCGCTGGTATTATCCAGATCAAGTTATGACAGTATAATCTCAGAACGACCGGCCTTCTGCTCACTCATACCCTTTTCTCCGGTTCTGTGGTCCTCCTGAGATGATCATGAAGGATACACATATGAATCAGAGAATGAAGACACATGAGCACCGAGACAGAAGAGCCTAGCCGAACACCTGCCATGCGTGTGCATTGACTGCTTTTGTTATACTGGTACGCTACCTTGACCCGAGTGAAACCATAACGAAAGACCCATTTCTAGGTTCGACTGCGCAGCTCATGGTGAGCCCTACCGAATGGTTGATAAGATGAGAGCGGTTGGATGGAATGAGACAAACGAAGATAGAACACAAAGCGAAGAAGAAGAAAAAGAAAGAAAAAGAGGAGGAGGAGGGGGTTGAAATAATGCCCCGCCATTGTAGATCTTACCGAGTTGAGATTCCGGGACCGCAATGGCTTCATCGTGAGATCATAGTTAAAGCAATACAGAGTACAAAGTACGTACGCGTAGGAGACCTGCGTACTCCGGAATACTGCGGAATGGGACAATTGTGCTCTGTATACAGTTACTAATGACATGCATTAAGAAAAACTACGATTAAACACAAGAACTGGCAGGAACAGGAAGAAACTTGGTCCACACGGTATATCTGGAACCACAGTCAACAAACTCAACAAACTCGTTGGCACAAAATGCAATCAAGGCAGCATTTGCAAAGAAAACAGATCAAGCATTATTCAGCGAAATACTGTCCAACGGCGAAGCACGACCGCTCAGAGACTTCTTCGTAGGGATCGTGAGCGGAAAGTATTCATCCGGTTCTTCCTCCTCACTGTTACTGTCAGCATCGTCCTCGTCCCGTAGGAAAAGGTTCAACTTACGGCAACTTCCATGCAATATAGTCTTCCGTGCTCAGCCCCTCCTTGACCTCCTGCAATGACGCAAAGTCACCAGGAGTCATCATCCCGGAGCGATCTCGAGGTGACCCAGGGACGGACAACGGACGCGATATCTTCTCCTCCGTGCCTCCGATGATATCGTGAAAGTCCTCGGTGTTGTCGAAGGATGAGGGGTACGCTTAGACTTCTTCAATATCCAATGCAAATAAACCAAACTTAGGGTGCACATACCTCTCCGCAGCGCCAACTGACGAGCTTTGACATACTCCAACCCCATACGTTTCCAATCCAGTAGATCGCTGAGTCGCTCCGTACGATTCCGTTGATTAATCCGTTGTCGTCGGCTCTTGAGGGCAAAGTTGTAAATAAAGTCTGTCAGTTGATTGACCGAGTCGTCCACGCCTTTCAATCGTCGGTCGACGATGTAGATCCCATAGTCGGAGGAATTTTCAATGAGTTCTTCCATGTAGCATCCGAAACCGGAGAGGTTGGTTGTGACACTGGGGACTCCCATCACCGTGCATTCGGCTGGCGTGTATCCCCAGGGCTCGTAGTAAGACGGGAAAACACCCAGATGCGTGCCGCGGACGAAGTCATCATAGTCCAATGGTAGCACGGGATTAGATGCATTCAGAAATTCCGGATGGAAAATAACCTTAACACGATCCGAGGGGTGGTTGAAGAGCTGGACTCGTCGGAATTGGTTAAGTATGGGATCGCTGGAATCGTTGAGCATGTTGTGCGTCACGATGGGAGGCAGACCATGCCGTTTCATAGCGAAGAGTCTACGACGTAACAATACGCGGTCCTGACTGGTGATCAGATCCTTCTCGTCGGGCATGTTATCGCCTTCTTTCCATTCCAGGCACCGTTCATACATTCGTTTGCCGATGCCCTTCTCGACCATCTCGACCGTATCTCGCAGGGACTTGACCACTGCTTGTCCTTTGAGAGCCTCAACTGAGAGGGTTGATGTGGGAGCAGGCATGATAATAAACGCCACGATGGTTACATTGGATCCATTGGCTTTGAGTCGATGGTTCAGGCGAGCCAAACTCTCGATGAACATGTCCACGCCCTTATTGCGGAACTCATATCGGCCAGCCGTAAAAACGTACAGCGTGTTGTTCAGATCAAAGTCATTATGCCCATAGAAATGACCCCGAACAAAATCATTGATCTTCTCTTTGGCCTGTGAGTGCAGG
This sequence comes from Aspergillaceae sp. MA 6039, assembly GCA_003004485.1. Classification (NCBI taxonomy): domain Eukaryota; kingdom Fungi; phylum Ascomycota; class Eurotiomycetes; order Eurotiales; family Aspergillaceae; species Aspergillaceae sp. MA 6039. The sequence goes on along the minus strand of PQMF01000149.1, from coordinate 15,116 downwards.
TTTTGGAACTCATGAACTGCCGAGAACTTCTTGACATTCAGTCCGTTGGGGAGTACACCATCAGGCTTGCGTTTAAGCAAATATTCGCTTTCAAACGCTGTGATATGGGAAACAGTCGTAAACACATCAGCGGAGTGTGCTCCAGCCCGCTCAATGCAGTACCGGTGGTAAATCCCTCGTTTTCCTGCCTCTGCATCCACATCAAAATTCTGAAGGTTGTTATAGAAGTCGACAGATCCAGCGCACAAGTATCGTCCAAGCAAAGTGGCATGAGTCGTGAATATAGTTGTCAAATCCATGTGCCGCTTCTTGGTCAAAGGTAGGGCAACCGCGGCAAGCCACTCGTGGAATTGAGCGACGACCGCGCGCCGTCGTTCATGAGCGATAAACTAGGGGCTATAAATTAGCATCATTCAGTGGTATAATTGTAATCCATCGTTATATACCTCGCCCAGAAACCACGCCACCAAATACCCAAACACAATGGCCTCGTTCATCTCATGATCCGCATCCGGCGAAGGGATCCCAGATGTATTCCACAGATCACTCTTCCACTCATTAAGATACTTATATCCAGTGCCCGTGTCGATCAGAAGCACACGAGGCGCTCCTTCAATCAGCCACCGTCCGTAAATCAGCTCAATGCCCCTCTCCTGCATTGACTTCATGGTCTCCCTCATATGCGGATTCGACGGCGTCAGCTCTTCAACTTCGACGGCAGCAGATGCCCGGTTCAAAGGCCCGATGAGGGTGTAGCGCTCGCCGTATTCCGCAGTTGTGACGGGAGCTTTGGATTTGAGGACAGAGTAGATGCCTCCCACGCGGTTGGCGACTTCGGTGGCTATCTCGAAGAGGAGGTGATTACGCACATCGCGCTTGATGGGTTCACCGTTTTCTTCGCTGGACATGGCGTTCGTCTCTGTTTACTACCGTACATATATATTTGAAGTAGGCAGACAGCAGTCGAGGGGATGAGGAGACAGTTGCAGGGGTGTCGAGAGCTGAAAACGGAGGAGAGACTCAGACCCCGGAAAGTGAAGGTGTGCGGGGAGAGCAATCCCTGCGGCGGCATCAGTGGGCCGGCTGGGGATACTATCCTACACAAACTCAAAGTGATTACTACTCTCTGTTTACTTGAACTATTATTTATCTGTGTTTTTTGAAGTCGACACTTGACGTCTATTACTTTAAGGTAAATGCCACGACATGGACTTGACCAGCACTGGAGCTTGAGCCTTGAACACTGAGCCGAAGTGTCTGTATATATCCGGCTATACGAGGTTCATTAAAATATGCAAACTGCTGCTCTAAAGCATATTATTCGCCTCTGCTATTGAGTTTTAATTAGCTAGTCTGCTGCTTGCATTCAGTCCCTTTGAGCCGGAAACATCTCTAATTCATCCATGGGACAATGACAGCTATCCATAGATCCGTCTAGCACCATATCGTACCTCTAAATGTAAGTAAGTGGAATACTTATTGTACCTTGAAGCTCTTATGATTCACTCTTTTTTTAATAAATTCACGCTCACTGAAGTCAAATGTAGTTAGCAGTTGGCGGGCGGCGCCGCGAGTAATACGCGTAGTTGATCTGGGGAAAGTTAATCCATGACGTCATTCGATCTCCATACACGTGATCTGTTTGCCTTGTTTGTTCCCCTAAATCGGATGTTGATGGCTTCTTTCGTGCCACATAAGGAAGCTCTTGATGCTTTCTCGACCTGAGCTTACTCTGAGACATTTCTGGAATATACAAACTTGGTTGCTGCGGAATTGACTGCTGCTCTCAGGCATTTGATTCGGATGGACATGCATGCCAACAGATTGCAATGATAATCTGTGATGGTTAGAATATGGTGTGCATGGTTTGACAATGGCTGAATGATATATGAAAGGATCTTGCTTATTACTTGTCAAAAAGACTGCTTTCTGATGCTGAATTGAATTCATCTCATAGACTGGCCATATCTGAGATGTGGGACAAGAGTCTTGCCCATGCAGTTTTTCTGGAATGGGATCCTGAACTAGACAAAAGTGCTAGCAACTGACGGTTTATAAGTTACTACGGGAAAAGAGAGGCTAGGGCAAACGACGAGGCTTTGACGAGGGTCAGGTGAAGGTAGTTGAATCTATGTCTCATAATAGGGCATTGTCAGACCGTCAGCTCCAAAGAAAGAATCATATCATCTTCTTATAAGACATATAAAATGTCCTGCCTTAGGCCAAATTTCATCATCGACATCTGTAACAGTGTTATATGCAGCATACAACAAAACCTACAAACAACGAATACTTCCATGAATGCAAGACATCACACTGGTCCTAACTCTTCTCGACAGCCGCCAAGGCACGGTGTCATCTTTCGCTGCCTTGGCTATCGGGTGCTACCACCACCTGGAGACGTTTAAGAAAAAAGAAGAAAAAGTCGACTTGCTCTACGCTTTGAACCCCGGTCGTGGCTTTATTCCGATGATCCAGATATCTAGGCCTTGGCCAATCTGGGCTTGGGAAAGGATATATAAAAGATGCCTTCCATACGGATCAACAAAATTCTTCAGGGCTTTTACTATGGCTTCCAATACATTTTCACGCGACAAACCACAGTCCGGCGCTCTGGCCACATCGCTGGTACTCCCTTTCCCGAAGCCCTCGAAAACTAAACGGTCGCCCACCGTCCATCCAAGTCAGCAGCAATTGCAACTATGGCAGAGAGTTCAGTTCCCCCGCCTTATCCCTATGTGTCGGATCAGTAAATGAACATCATTTGGCATACAATGCAGTCTCAGGTCTTATGGATGCCGACTTCTTGCAGGACAGAGGTGCAATTACAAACCACGACCCTCCATATTCGAACCCCGGCTACTTTAACGTGATAAACACAGATCCTGAACTTCAGTCATCTAGCGGAAGCCCGGTTCTATCCCTGTCCAGCAGGTGGGATACGGCATCACTTTCCACTTATCCATCCAGCCTAGGTATAGAAGACCAGGATGCAGAGCGCAACGACTGCTATGATCCTGACATCGTCCCTGCGCCATTATTACTGAAAAGGAAACCAATGATTTGGGGTTCCGCCAACAAACAGCTATACCGGGATATCAAGAGCTCCAACGCGTATTCCGAGACCTTGAAGACAAACACTGAATCCGCCAAACCACAGCCACAGAAATCAGCTACCGAAGAAGCACTTGAACAACAACTCGCCCAGATGGAACATCGGGGCTCAGAACTGAAACAGATGCTTGATTACTGCGAAGATAAACTATCCCAGGTGACTAGTGAACTGTCAGAAATCAAATCGGAACAACTGCCCGTGGCGTCCGGAACGAATTCTAGGCCTGTGTCTTCTCAGATGTTTTCTGATGAGAGACAACGTGAGCTGGAGTATTACATGTCTGTCATGAATATTGATATTGTCGATGCGAAGCAAATGGCGCTTTTGTCTCATGTGAGTCGTATGGGGGAGAGTGCGCAGCGGCAGCGATGTCGAATGGCACGAGTGGTGGAATGATTAGGCCATGCTTTTTTCTCTTCCCAGGTCTTCTACAGAGTATGAATCGCTACCCGAAATTGTTCAATTCCTGCCTTGTTATGGGATACGGAGGTTGAATGAATCTTTTTAAAGTGAACTAGACTTTCTTTTCGAAGACAACTCATGTAACCACAACAAGCTTTCCCAGCGCTTCGCTATCCTCCATACATTGGTGAGCTTCGACTATCTCATCCATCTTGAACACACGGCCAATCCTGATTTTCAAATCCCCTGATTCCACCTGCTGAATCAAGTCATCCAGAGGAGTATTCATAAACTGCTCGTCACCACCAGCATAAACCGTGAGCTTCGTCTCCGGTGGTATCAACGCCATGGGATTAACCTCCTTCAGCGTCCACTCATTACCCACAATTCCCGCCATACAGACAGTACCTCCCTTCCGGGCACACCGCAACGAATCCTCCAGGGTAACCGTACCAACCAGCTCAAGCACCTTGTCAAAATGCTTCTCCTCAGAAGAAGAAGAAGAAGCCGTACCAATCTGCTCCGCAATTCCCATATCATCAATCCACACCTCATCTGCCCCATACTCCCTCAACAGCCCCTCCCTCTCCTTCTTCCTCGTCGTAGCACCCACAACAGCTCCATGCCTCTTAGCAATCGCTGCCGCAGCAAGCCCAACCGATGATGTCCCGCCTCGAATCAACAATCGATCCCCCGCCTTCACTTGTAATGCCCACATCAGCGACCCCCAGGCCGTCTGCAGCATCTCGGGGACCGCCCCCAGCACCTCCCACGGGAGACTCGTCGGCTGGAGAACTTGCGCCTGCTTAGCCGGGACACAAGTGTACTCCGCATACCCACCGTCAAAAGCGCGGCCCATTCCGCCCATTGCCGTGGCCACGATGCTCCCCTGTGGGAACTGCTCCTCGAGGCCCGGAGCCAAGGCTACGGTACCCACGGCTTCAATGCCCAAAATGCGTGGGAATTTCACGGGCGAATAACCCTGCCGGGTGAACATCTCTGAACGGTTGAGCCCGAAGGCGCGGATGCGGATGAGGATGTCGCCTGGATTTGGGGTCGGAATGGACCTGTGCACATATTTGAGGACGGCTGGAGGGCCGGGGGTGGAGATGACGATGGCTTTCATAGACATTTCGTTTTAGTATAGCACTCTTTAGTTTAGTACTCTTATGGTATATTAATGAGGATGTGATGAAAAGGTAGCGTAAATGGTCAAAATAGATGGTCGACTGCTACTTTGCGTGCGTAGTGAGAAAAGAGAAAGAAGCTATCTAGCAAGCCACTGGGTGAGATAACTTAAGCAAGCATGGATCACATGACTGGCGTTCAACACCGTTGTAGGACACTCTGGCTAGCTGTACTCCGACATACAGAGTACTTTACAGAGTACTCCGGAGTATACTCTGTAGTAGAATAGACCTCTGCATTACTCGATTGGAATGGTGCGATGTTTGTCCTGTTTGTCGTGTTTGTTTCGATGTCCCAAAGTGGTAAGACCTCATGTCACCAGTTCAATTCAGAGAACCAGACACAACTATCACTACTCCTACCAGACGGACGGACTGCTATTCCATTCTTTTCCAGTCCATGTTCCCTTCTATTCCATATTTCTATGATAACTACACAATCAAGTCCTGCAAATACCTGTGAAGTCATCTCTCCACAATGACCTCATGATGTTGTCAGGCTCCATCCACCAACCAGGAATGCAACATCCACTACAGCACTATTTAGATGGCAGCTGTGTCTCTTTTCCAAGACATCTCAAAAAGTATAGAAAAGCTCCTACAGCACTATTTGCAATATATTCAGGAACACAGATCTCTACAAAAGGTTCGTCTAACGCATGCATCCGCGTTCGGTTCCTGAACTGAAGCTAACCGGTTCTAGATCTCCATACTACAAATCTACACCTACTATTTACCAAAGTACTCCGTACGAACAAATCACAATGCCTCGCGGATCCGAATACGCCAACCAACCTCCTCAGAGCGACAACGCTATCGACGCAGGCGAGACTAAGGCACACGGTGTTGGCGTAAGGCTTTCCTATCCCCGGTCACTTTCTTCTCCGCATAACTAACCATATGCAATAGAACGACGATGCAGGTCTCAATCGCACTCAGCGCACCGCTGAATTCCCCGAAGGTGCCAAGGAAACCGGTGGTAAGAATCTGAGCGCTCAGGGTTCTGCTGGTCACTCGAGTGGGAAGGGTGGTCATGAGCCCAAGACGTTGGGTGAGAACAAGGGTGCTGGTGCGCTGTGATTAATTATGATCATGATGTTATGTTGTCAATTGTTGCATAGCATGCGTGCTTTTGGGGATAATTAGGAGTTGATCTATGGGATCTATTACCATACGTGTATTATTATAACTGAATTCCAATGACTTCAGATGCAATTATTGAACCGCGCTGTACAACGCCTGCGATTATACTAGAATTCCTGGCTTCACATAATACAAGTGACCGGAGATCAGTCTAAGATGTCCCAGGCTTGGGAGCTGCTTCCCTCTGTTCTTTAGATGAGCTGGATGCTTCCCCACTCGAGGCATGCTCCGAGACACTCTTTGCTTGAGCCAATTCAATTAGACGATCACCCAAGTCCCCGGATCCCTCGATCTTACTCATCTTCGAGTTATAGTACTCTGCATCGCGGTGCATCCTATACTCCGTCAGTATCCGTCCTATCAATTCGAACCCGAAAGAAGCTTACCGTTGCTTCCCACTCTCCGTCCTCACATCAGTCTCCTCAAACGCCTTGGTCCACTGCTCACGATAACTCCTGAAAACCGGCTCCATAATCATCGTAACGGTAATATCCGGTAGGTGCTTGCTGAGCACACGATGCAGTGTGGCAGTTTCCTTGGTCAAGGTCTCCATGTAAGGATTAATAGGTGTGGAGGATCCTGCACCTGCATCCCAATCGATCTTCTTCATCGCATTGACGTGCACTGCGGACCGCGAGCTCATGATATCGACTAATTTCTCGTGGATACCGGATTGGTGTTCCTGGTACAGTCGCTTGACCTTGTCGAATTCGCCCATTAGTGGGCTGGAGGGTGCATGGCGGCGGACGAATTCCCGGATATACGGGACAAGGTGGATAATGAAGCTCAGGGACTGCGAAGAGAGAGCGAGGTGTTTTGTCGTGATGTTCTTCAAGCCCGCGCTGCGGGTGGCTCCCGCGCCGAGAATTAGCTGCGAGGATCGCGAGTTGAAGAGTTTCAGGGACTCCAAGAGACCCGAGGAAATGTCCTGGATCATATTCGGAATATTGGCCATGAGGAACTGGAAGTCCTCGATGCTGCGCATCATAGCCGTCGCAGATTCTGACAGGATGTACTTTTGCTCGTCGATTACTGCGCTGCGGGTCTTGTCTTTGCTGGAGCCGTTTGTGGGCGGTGTGTTGCTGTTCTCAGGTTGCTTGTTCTTCGAGACATTGTTTTCTTCTCCGGACGTCCAGATCTTCGATGCGTCCGACCAGGTCTCGATGTCCTTGGTGCTCGCGTCGAGAATCCTATTCAGGATGGCGTTCTCGGAATCACCGAAATCCCTGGCATCCCATCGGTCCGAGTCCATCACTTCCACGAGACCGTGACGTTGATTTTCTCCAAATCGAACGATGAAATCTCGAATCTGGTTGCCAACGACGGTTTTCAAAGTAGTACCGCTTCGGCCCGAGATAGCTTCACACTCATCAGCAAATAGCCGGTTCAACATGAAGTATCTGAGAAAATCTTCCTTGGCGAGCTGCGATATTTGCTCCGTCCGCACCTTCAGCACCTTGGTGACTTGTGACTGCGCAATGTCCACAGCCTGCCCCAGGAGACTCGACATATCCAGGACCTGAAGAATCTCATCTTGCGCCACTTGCGATGCCGATCTTGGCCTTCCCCCGGTAGGACTTATAGGCCGAGATTTAGACCCAGCTGATGACCGATCGTCAAGACCACTTGCGATGTCGAGCAAGACCTTGACCTGAACGCTGAGTCTTCGTAAAGATTCGCTCACACCGGTGTACACGTGACTCAACATATTGTAGGCGTCCTCTGCATCCAATGCACGAAGGTTCCGCGCAAGAATAGACGACTTCTCTTGCTGGCTGAGTTGTTGGGACCTCTGTGTAGAAACGGAGACCATAGACTCGGTGTCATCGTCACTGGAACTAGGCATTTGCTTGCGAATTAACCCTTTCATCTCACGAAGGACAGCTGTCTTGAACGAAGTAGCCGCAGCAGTGGTATATCGTGTGCGTGCCAGGCCGGTAAGCTGCGCTAGCAACCTCGACCGCAGCTGATCTTCGAAGGCCATATAGGCAGGCGGTGCAGCAGCACCGGAGCGCTGACCACGTTGCCGCTGGAAAGAGGAGCCCCAACGTTGTAGCGTAGTGTCAGGTGGCACACTTTCCACGTGCTGTCGCAAGTCTCCAAGAAGCTCATTTAAGAATCGATTCTCGTATCCTGCGCCGATTCTAGATCGTAGATGCGCAAGGTCATTAGATGCGCCCTCCAAAGCCTTAATTCCTCGCAAGTCGATTGGCGTTCTCTTCTGCTCTGGTGGCCCACTGTCTTCGCTTCCCCGGCCACTACCAGCATACTCTCCAGCCATCAACTTCTCCACCTCATCGAGGCCTTCCGCAGCCTCCTCAATATCACCGCTATCGACCAGCTGTTCGCATCGCGAGACAGACTCAACCACATCGCAAAGTTGAGATACAGCGTTAGCAAGTATACGAATATTCTCCCGTCGACGTCGTAAATTGACAATTCTCAAGCCGCCCAATGCAATCTCGCGGTCGATCTTCTGGAGGTCCCTTCGAAGTATTTGGATCCGTTTCACTGAATCAGCTGCCTCAGAGTGCAGCTCACGTAGTGATCCTAGCGCGGTAAAGAACGATTTGGACGCGGTTGATATCGACGAAATAAGGTGGATCTCCACAGTGTCCATATACCACGATAGTTTTTCCTGCAAGATAGCGTTTGTGGCGAGCGCCTTCCTCCCTGTCTGGGCAGATTCGCCAACTGTTCCATTCGCCGCTGCATTGTCCCTCCCAGGTGTCTTCGCCGGTTGTTTGACGATGTCCGACTTTTCGGATACTACATCGAACGTCCGAGGGTTCTCGAGATGAAATTCTTCGTCGAAATATAATTGAGGAATTGTTGATAATGGGGTGATCGCTTGGCCGCGACCCCGTCCAGCGGATGACCGTCTCCTGTCCCTGGTATCATACGGCGAACTCGCTCGGGAACCGGTCGATAACACTGACAGTCGTCGTTCTTGCGATCTTGAACCCAATTGGTCATTATCCCTTCCCTCTCTTGCTAATTGTGCCTCTTGCTCTCCGGCCTTTTCCTTCGCTTGCTGAAACACATCGTATAAGGACCCCACCTGGGACATATACGGTTGGAACGCCTGCGATTCAACATGGGGTAAATTCGTCAATGTGACAGGGGGAATGTCGCGCGACGAAGGAGGTTTGTAGCCAGCTGAAGCTACCGCAGTATGTGGAAGCAAGCCCGTGCGAACAATCGGAGGTTGGAGGAGGGTGGAGATAGCTATAAGCATTCATCAGTATTCACCGTACGTAATTCCTCTTACTTGGCCAGTGTCCCTGGGTAAGACGCCACGCACCATTCTGTCCAGCTTCCGCTATCGGTTCACGATATTGAGACGAGTCCAAGACCCCTCCGATGCTGACTATCGAACTCGCGGTCGACCCTCTTCTCAGGGGTGTTCTCTGCGGCGGAACCCGGGGTGAGTCCAACGGATTGACGGACGGCTGCGATAGCGAAGGCGTAGATGTACCTGAGGCAAGACTGTCAATTGACTTCCGGGGGCTCGCAGAGGACATCTCGATTGGGTGCGAAACTGCCGAGTCCAACGGCTACCGTGCTGATCTTGGTGAATCGCTATCTAAACATGACAGAGGACAACTGTTCTCGGCTGGGGAAGCCGCGCAAAGCCACAGGTTGTTACCAATCTCCTTCCGCCACTATCGGAACCTAATAAATATCGTTAAGATGCGGGAAACGAAGAGGTCCGCTGTCAAGTATGCTGCCGAAACGTGCGCCAGAACGGCCGGCGTTGTCAATTGCCTGGAGGAAAATACACAGTCCGCCCTGATCGAGTAAGGTCTCGAAGCCAAGGAGCCTAAGCCTAATTTAGTGGTACGGGTCAACATTCCTCCGGTTCCTGGACTCAGGCATACACTCCGTACGGAGTATGTTTCTGCCGGAGGTGCTCGACCTCGAAATGCCCCAAATAGGGCTAAATGCCTACCTCATCAGATAGTATAGAATACCTGTCTAACCTTTTTTTCCCGGTAGGAAACTAATATTTACGCTGTGCTGTGCTAGATGTAACCTTTTTTACATTAAGGATGTCACCTAAGCTACGATTCCCATTTTGGACACTGTTCTGTAGCTGCCTCCGTATGCTCAGAAGTAGCGCGGACTGAAGTGGCCGAGCTAGCGGTGGGCAAAATGAACGAAGAAAATTAGGATGTCAGCCATAGCGCCACCTCTCTCGTCTATAAGCGGTTTCTTGAGTCATCAGGCGTTTAGGGTGCTAAAACTTGTGACCGTACAGGACTTGAAATCGTAGGGGACAGCAGTTTGGCGGTCCAGTAGTCTGCGAGGCCATGGGAACGTGGCCTCAGGGCCCGCTAGGACTCTAGCATTGGCTCCTTTACTCCGGTCGCAGTCAATGGGCTCAGGTAACTTGGTCTCATTTTACTGGTCTCTACCTTTTGTTCCATGTTACCGTTCCTAGGGCATCGTCCTTGTAACCCACTGACACTTAGGAGTCTGGTCCCAGATATTTGGTGACCTTCTGACGAAATACACATGCTTGCAATGGGCACAGATTTCTTGGATTTGGAATCGGGCTGCATGATGCTGATACAGATCATATTGATAATGGTCTGAGACACTTATGGGATAAGACATCGTACATTCGAGTTTCTTTGGCCTTGATAGGCACACGAACCTGGCCTATGGCTATTGTATCCGTAAGGCCCATGGGTCTTTGTTATCAACATATCACCACCAGCTTGAATTTTACTACCATATACAGCCATTACTGAGCTTCGCCGATTTCCTAAAATACATCACTAGAAACAATCCATGATGTGCTATCCTAGGCAGTGTGAAGTGAAAGAGAAATAGTAGACCGATATATATATATATATAATTAGTTGACACCGTTTTATTTATAGTCTCATACATAACGAAATAGTCGTAATGTCTCCTAACAGTTAAATCAGAAATTCATTCTTCGTCGAAGTGATGCCTTGAGACCGTGACCCTGTTGAAGCAGTCCGTTATAAATGTCCTCGCTCTCCCTACCAGAAGCCCGCTTAGCGTCTTGATTCAAAGCCGTCCTGACCATTCCTAGCTGGTGTGTGAACCAGACGGAAGCGCTCTTTAACTCCGCCTCGGGCTTCTGCTCTCCTTTGCCTTGGCGATCATCTTGATAGTTGCAGGGCTGTTGAGTACTTCCGGGGAGGACTGGGGGGACGATAGTATTGTCCACAGCCTGAAACTCGTCCAGAATCATCTGCACAGCTATATACATCTTGCCACATGTCTCGCTGGTCGATGGAAATATACCCTCGAACTCCAATATCTCTTCTTCTTCTTCTTCTTCTTCCCCAGGGTCTATGGTTGGCGTGCAGCGATGAGGATAAGTTGTGTCTGTAAGCTGACGAAGGCTCTTATGTATATGGGAAAAAATCATCATATACAGTTTCATAAGGGAGGTATAACACGTCAGAACCAGGAGCATGGTTGGCACGTCCGCCACGTCTGCCACGTCTGTTGCGGTCACAGGGAGCGAGACAGAATTTGTATTATTATTAAGAGAACCTTCCGATAGGATGGGTTGTTCGTTTGGAGCGGGGTAAGAATGGCCTGTGCAGTTGATTGGTGATGCCAAAGGGAGCGTGGAAGAAACAAAAACATGTGGCATATCTCGAGGTTTGTCGTTGTTGCGACTGCCCGACCTGGTCGCCCAGAAGTTGCGAAGTACAGCCATGAATCTCCGAGTTAACTTCAAGACCGAACCGATAGGATAGGGGTCCAGGTCCAGGGTGTTGTTTGGGTTCGGACGGTGCGATTCCCCGTTCAGTGTGGCCAGTGCTTCGTGGATCTCGGCCACCAGACCAGACAGCTGTACGATGTCGGGGATGTCGTCATGTTCCGTCGGTAGACCTCCACTATCCTCAGTGATGGATGGCGTGTTATTGGACTGGACCGACGAGGCTTGATAAACGGAAGGATCGGGAGACGGCTGCGGTAACTCCGCGAGCTTGCATGCGTTTTCGGCCGACGGTGAAAAGGACGACACGCCCAGCATATTCGCCAGCTGAAGGTCCTGCTCTGACGCAGCAAGATGTTTTGCATGATCGTTCGCGCCCAGTAATAAACTGGCGCCATCCTGCTCACCATGCATGCCGAAAAGATTCTCAGACCAAGGACTGGTCCACAATGGCCAGTCCATGGAGAACCCGGAGAGTGATTCGGATGAACTCCCAAATGACGACGGCGACAGCTCCATGTGCGGCTGCAGGTTGCCGACCTCGGACATCCGTGTCGGCATGCTACTATTAAACTCTCCGATGGCCCTTCCAATGTCACTACTTCCCCTTCTCTTTGCCTGTGCTCTGCGACTAAAGATACAGTCCACCTTGGCGCGAACGCATCGCACGCACTGTTGTACCCCTGTCTGCGATGTCTCGGCGACGGCTATCGTGCAGCCGAGCTTCTTGGCCCGACAACGGTCGCAAGATGCCCTGATCGACTGATCTGTATGTGAGATTCGGGATGCCATAATTTGTCTCTAGGATTCAATCCCTTACCCTGGGGAGTCCTAGTCAGAAACAGTTGACTTATATACCCCTCCTTCCTTCAGGTTACGTATCAGGCTTTGCCTAGAGGGTAACATGTAGGGCTGATCCCTATATTGCAGGGAAACAAGGTATCTTCAGACAGCATCACGGATAAAAGGATTTTGCGACTGTACAAACAAATGAGAAGCTGATGAGATTGCAAAAGGACATTGAAGGATTTTTGTGGGTCTGTATTGCCTGTATCCTTAGATGATCCTTCCTGCAGGAATTCAAAAACAAGGTTCGAACGGTGATATCGTCAGGCAGGGAACTCGGCTCGTGTATGTCGGTCTGTACGCATCATGTACTAAGAACAAACGGAAATCGATATCCCTGCACGTGGGGCCGCCACTCGTATAGACGGGTTGTGTTGCAGCCCGCTTGCTGACGACGATTATTTAACACGATCATGGATTTCTTCAATCAATACGAGGCCAAGCAATCTTTACTTGTATACAAGAATTCTCAGCAAAAGTCGCCGTACCCTAACAGGAATTCCGGACCCGAAAACCCAATTTGGTGGAACCCGCTGCCAGTCCCGGTTCCGATCCCGATCCCCACCGGGACTTATGGAGACCCGGTGGGGCTTGTCGGGTTTTGTCGGCCACTACCGCTTTCCTGTTGTGTCACACTATCTAGCGTACACTGCCCTGTTCCTTTTTATTTCCCGCTCTCTTCATACTACTATGCCCTGCCAAGGGGATATTGAAACACAATGCATATTCGGCCTGCTCAGCGTGCAATATCATGCTATGCGCCATCGTTTATTTGTCCGACCCCAGTAAAGACGTTGACAAGGGCATCGTTCCGACCAGATAATACGCCATGGAGACAATCCGAGGCCCATCTCCAACCTCCGAGACCGGCTCCGCGGCACCCTATACACAGCATTATTTGCAAACCACACCAGAGACACTCGAGCACCCTTCAAACAATCCGTGCTGCCAGTAGTAGTACAAGATCCCGACTAACGGATCAAAATCCGAGTGCAGAACAAGTTTATGATTTATCTCTTCAGCTTTCTCAACGGCCGATGAATGGAAATGCCTTAATGCGATACACCCTCTATACGAAGAACGGTTTGCCCTCACACATCGGTGAGCTACCAAAGCTCGGGATTGCGGACAGATATGGCTTGAGTACGCGAGATTTGCGGGTGTTCGATCTGCCGTCCGGTGGCTTCCCGCATATTCTGGTCCGGGAAAATACCATCCTGATCCATCTATTTGACCTACGGCTGTTAGTACAGGATGATCAAGCGCTCCTTTTTCACATCGCGGAATTTCCGAACCCCGCTAGTCACGATGAACTTAGTGAAAATTGCCACTGGCCACGAAGCAGCACTCCTGGAAGAAGTCCTAGTAGCGTCTCGCGCATTTTCAGCCACAATCTCGAGGCGAAAATCCGGGACGGTCATGGACTCGAGTTATCAGCGAGCCAGCCCTACGAACTACGAGTAGTAGAAGGAGCACTGGCATCTGTGACGTCCGTTCTCGAAGCAGAGTATTTATTAACTGAGAAGAAGGTCGCGGATGCCCTGCGATTAACAAACCTCAACGCACCGGACCGCGAAGAAAACCTTATTCACAGGGAACTGCACATCATCCTCGATTTAACACGAAAACTCGCGGGCATTGAACAACGCGCCCGGCAGGTACGAAACGCCGTACAAGAAATCCTAAACGAAGATGAAGACATGGCCAACATGCACCTCACGGACAAAAGAGCCGGAAAGCCCCATTCGCTACAAGACCACCAAGACGTCGAGTACATATTCGAGGCGTACTTTAAAGCCAGTGACTCCGTGGTCCAGGAAGCTGCCAGTCTGATGGAGAATATTCGCCGCACTGAAGAAACCATCCAATCGACCTTGAGCGTGCGTCGGAACCAGATCATGGTGTTGGAGGCAAAGATTGAGATCCTTATGCTTGCCCTGGCGTGGGGGACGCTCGTCGCCGGGTGGTATGGTATGAATGTGATTAATTATTTTGAAGAGAGTGCGCATGCTTTCGCGGTTCTTGTTTCGATCTCGCTTACCGGTATACTCTCGGGTTCGTGGTACGGGATGCGGAAGTTGCGACATATTCATAAACTACGGTTATAGAACCGCCTCAGGAGGCAGCCAATGATGTTAAGTACACATGACCCTAGACGATACATAGCTCAAACAATGTCATCCATTTAACTTTCTCGTTCAATTTAACCTTGCAAGCATAAAATCATACACAAAGCATTACATTGAACGATATCTGAAGAGGGGGAAAAAAATAAACGTTGCCCGGGATTCAGCCTGCATAGGTATAAAAATATAGACTCCATATCGCGGCCCTATCTAGCATTCTTAAAACACATGATCACTCGATGAAATCTGTGAATAGATTCCATTTTCCTGCAAGTGGCTATCCCATAACGCCTATAAGAGCGGAAAGCTGATAAGCCTCTGAGATCACGCATGCTGAACCGCGTGTAATAGGACATGAACAAGCACTTACCCAATCGAAGCCATCCATTGGATCGAAGATCCCTAGACAGGAAGACGGGGATTCTACAATGGCACCAGTTCCTGATGGAATAGTAAATGGTCGCGAGCCTATTGTGTTTGTTGGTTCCGATGGCGCTGGGAAGGGGAGTGTACCGTCACCAGTGGGAAGATTGACGTCTAAAGGTCATTAGTTGGTTTCTTGGCAAAAAAAAAAAAAAAAAAAAAAA
>PQMF01000148.1:0-60824 GCA_003004485.1 Aspergillaceae sp. MA 6039 | reverse complement strand
TTTTTTTTTTTTTTTTTTTTTTTGGCCTTCTATTTCTCTTCTTGCCCTTGTTCTATCATGCTAATCGAACTGGTTGACCTCACTCAGTGAAGATGGAGATGCTTGGAGCTGTAAGTCATCTTCATTCCCCATAGATCTAGTTTTAGTTGGCCCTGACCGTCGATGTCCGATTTAGATTTCTCGCACGAACATGCTCGTTCACGGACGTATCGCTGGGGCGAGGATGGCATTGCCGGTGTTTCGGATACACACAATCTGCAGAATATTGCATTTGCGTTTTGGAATGAGAAAGAGTATGTTTTTCACAGGATGAGCTCAATCGCGGGTGTAGGCTCCATTGGGGTATGGATGAGGTGCTAATGCTGCCACTAGTGACTTCCTGAAGGAGCGTCTTTTTGGGCTGTCCAACCCGCAGGGGAATCATGGAGAGAGTGTCAAGGAAGCTCATTTTCATCTTGATAATACCCCGACAGTACGTTCATTTTTGCTTTGAAAACCATGGTGTGCTAATCTGACAACCGTTTAGCATTCCTATATGAAATTCCTCTACAAGTACCCTCAGCGAAAGTTTCCCTACCAGGATCTCGTGGACGAGAATGCCCGTCGTTCAAGGTTGGAACGAGAATACCAGATTCTTGACACCGGCATCTTTGATGAGGACCGCTATTGGGATATATTCATCGAAACAGCAAAGGAGGGTGATGACGAGGAGGAACTTTTGTTTCGTGTCATTGCTTACAATCGAGGCCCTGAGCCAGCTCCCTTACATATAATGCCCCACGTATGGTTCAGGAATACGTGGGCTTGGGGTCATGAGGATTCATCAAGCAAGCCGTCCATTGAGAAAGCAGGTCCGCTCACAGCAATGTCCCATCACAGCAAGCTGGGTGAGAGATATGTGCAATTCTCTCCGTCGCCGACTGTTGGAGGGAGTGAGGAGGATGTCTTGCCTCGTATGCTGTTCACTGAGAATGAAACGAACAACGAGCTTCTCTGGAATACAAAGAACGATCAGCCCTATGTGAAGGATGCATTTCATCGGTACGTCGTTGATGGCCAAAAGGATGCAGTCAACCCTGCCAACAAGGGGACCAAGTTCACTGCTTGGTATGCCTTTGATGAAGGGGACGGCATACCTCCGGGTGAATGTGCAGTCGTCCGCTTCAGACTGTCAAAGAAGACAGAAACCTATTTTGATGAGGAGATGCTCGATAACGTAATTGAGCAGCGCAAACTCGAGGCCGATGATTTCTACTACCAGCTCAGCCCGCTTCCGATGAGCGACGACCTGCGAAATATACAGAGACAGGCCTTTTCTGGGATGATGTGGACAAAGCAATTTTATCATTTTGTCTGGGATCAATGGGCCAACGGTGATCCGGGTACAGTTCCGCCTCCTCCAGGGAGGAAGAATATACGCAATCAACAATGGAAGCACCTATACATTGACGATATATTGTCGATGCCTGATTCCTGGGAATATCCTTTCTTTGCCGCATGGGATACTGCGTTTCATTGCATTCCTCTGGCGATGATTGACCCGGATTTCGCAAAGAAACAGTTGGATATCCTCACACGGGAATGGTACATGCATCCCAATGGCCAACTGGCAGCTTACGAGTGGAACTTCGGAGACGTCAACCCTCCCGTCCACGCATGGGCTGTCTTTCGCACCTTCAAAATTGAGCGGAAGATGTATGGCCGGCAGGACTTGGATTTCTTGGAGCGCGTCTTTCAGAAGTTGTTGTTGAACTTCACATGGTGGGTGAACCGAAAGGACTCTGACGGCAAGAACGTGTTCGAAGGAGGTTTCCTTGGTCTGGATAATATCGGACTGTTCAACCGATCCGAACCATTACCTACCGGTGGTGTACTGGAACAAGCGGACAGCACTGGATGGATGGCGTTCTATTGCCTGTGCATGCTGAACATTGCACTAGAACTGGCAAAGCATCGTCGGATCTACGAAGATAGTGAGTACCCTGCCCCGTCTTGTACGATGGTGCTAATTGGTGTAGTTGCATCGAAGTTCTTTGAGCACTTTATTCTCATTAGTGATGCGATGACCTTTCGGTCTGGGGATCAGGATACTTCTTTGTGGAATGAGGAAGATGGGTAATATTCCAACCTCCATTTTGAAAGATTGACGCCCACTAATATTAATAGCTTTTACTATGATGCCATCTCTTATGGCGATCCATGGACTCAGCAACTCCCTGTGAGATCTCTGGTCGGGCTAATACCATTGTATGCGGTCTCCACGCTTGAACCAGAGTTAATTAACAAATTCCCGTCGTTCCGAAAAAGGGTGGACTGGTTCATTGAGAACAGACAGGACGTTGCGGAGCGTAACATTGCCAGCATGAAGCACCGTGGGATGGGGGACCGACTTCTGCTGTCCCTAGTGAGCAAAGACAGATTGGAGAAAATCTTGAGAAGAATGTTGGATGAAACGGAGTTCTTGTCAGAGTATGGCGTCCGCTCAATGTCAAAATACCACGAGAAGAACCCGGTTTCCATGGAGGTGAATGGCCAGACTTTCAAAGTCAACTACGTACCAGGTGATTCCGACAGCGCCTTGTTTGGTGGTAATAGCAACTGGCGTGGACCGGTTTGGATGTGTGTCAACTTCCTACTGGTAGAATCTTTGTTGCGATTTTACATGTTCTATGGCGATTCGTTCCAAGTGGAATGTCCTACAGGTTCTGGCGAGTACATGCATTTGGGACATGTTGCGCAAGAACTCCAGCATCGAATGCAGCATTTATTTGCCCGCAACGACGAGGGACGTAGAGCTGTCCATGATCGATCCGATCTTCTCGATTTTGACGAGCACTGGAAGGATCACATGTGGTTTAACGAGTACTTTGACGGAGACACCGGTCGAGGGCTTGGGTCTTCACACCAGTGTGGATGGACGGGTTTGATAGCCAAGATTATTCACGACACAGGGTAGGTCTATCTATTCTGTTATATTCAAGAGCAACACAAACTGACCGTTCTGCAGAGTCAATTGCCGACTGCCGCAAACCCCGCGCGAGCCATCCGTCGCTGCGTCCCATTACTTCGATGACATCTTTACTCGTTCTGGAAGGCCCCGTAGCAGTGGACGAGGCCCCAATATCCGCCGTTCATCGACCAGCCGGTCCATCGGTGCTCGCAGTGACTTTGCACCGTCGTTCCATGACGAAGACGGAGACAGACCTGAAACTCCGGATGATAATGAGACCGATCGAGGTGCGGAAGAGCATGTTTCGAATTACGTCGAGAGCCAGCTAGACCGGGTGAGAAAACATGCGTCAATGGGGACGTATGAGGACGAGTTCGAGACCCAAGCTGATCGTGAAGGTTGATGTGATGGAACGCATACCTGAGTGTGTCTTGATATACGAGTGGGCTCCCAGGGTAGGGTAGGGTCGGTTTCCGGTGGATCAAGTACAATGTATTGTCTCTGTGTATTCTATAGCATATGAATTGACACACTAGACAATAACGATTCCATCGCCGTAGAGGATCAGTATAGCGCCCCAAAACAGCAGTACAGTAGCATCTTTTCCGTGGCTGGTTCCCTTGGATGGTGCATCTGGTACGTCGAACATCTTATGGCTTGGTCTCCCGTCAAAAGACACCACACACCACCACCAGTACCGCCGGAGGAGTTAGGGTTGGGGTGGGGTGTAGGAGAGGAGGTATAGACAGCTTGCGAATATACTGATGATAATTAGATCAATGGAGAAAACCGGCTAGGACAACTGAGGGATCTCTGCAGCAGGCTATCAATCATGAACAGACGGTTCTCGTTTGAAACTATGGTTATCGTCAACAAGCCCTAAAGTGTTAGATTACTACTGCGGTGTTCGCATGCTTTGCTACATGTTGGTGTGCCTGCCAACAAGAAGTTCACCCCTAGTCGCTTTTTTGATCTTTTCTTATTTTTTTTATGTTTAATTTTAATCAGGCATGTTCACTTCCATTGGGCTGACGGAGAGCCAAGTAAGTCAATGAATGCCATAAGAGAAAGACATCATATATACATGCTCAAGTCTGCCCGATTTTTAATTTCAGGCTGTTAATTTTGCAAGCTTGATGGCAGATTTCCTAGTATCGGCATTTCGTTAGCAACATTTCCCAATATTCGGTTATGTTGCGATGGGAATCGATGATGCTGTTCGCACAGTGGATTGAAACTTGTGTTTGCCGACAGACAGAAAGGGGCAGTCCTCTCGAGTATCAAGACTGGCTGCATGGCTGCGATTAAGAGGCATTGTGTCTGCTCAGTTCTACCATGCGCTATGGGATGAATCCAGCATCAGATGGGAACAGGACAAATTTGGATTTCAGATACTAAGATTGTTAACAGTAACACTTCTTCCTCCGGAAGCCTCAATGTGCTTTATGCTTTCAATATTCATCAAAGTGTACATTCATTTTGGACTATGCTACTCAATGGCTAGTTAGGGGTAACGCAAAAAAGTCTGAAAGATGAACCCGCCGTTCCCAATTACATGAGATAGAAAATGGGGGCAGACGTTCTGTTCAGCAGCGCCTTGCTTTTGCTCCGGAGTATATGCTTGTTTTCGCTTTCTTTACATGGTGCATTATTACGGCTCTTTGTCAACTCAGGCCGACCTATATATTTGTTGGTGGCAAGCCAAGTTTTTGACGAAACCCAAGCATTGCTATTTTGTTTGTAAGGCTAGGCTTTATGAATCTACAGTAAGCGTAATGATAGGATAGAAATGTAGTACCAGGTCCCAGTTTAAGAAGAAAAGAAATCGCCAATGTCTATATCTACAACACTCAATCTGTGCCTTGACATGTCAAGGAACCATGTCGTAGTTAATTCAACGATATAAAAGATATAACAGGCGATACATAATCTCTAATTTACACAGCTTCAGTGAGGGCCTTGTTGAGCTTGGAGACCTTGGAGGAAACGCTGAGGTCGACGGTACGGTCGCCAACCTCGACGATGAGACCACCGATCAGATCGGGGTTGACCTGCAGATGTTAGTAAGGGTAGGATCCACAGACAAAGTCAGACTGGTGCACGTACACTGGTGACAACCTTGAGCTTCTTGCCCTGGCTGTACTCGGACTTGGCGACGGCCTTTTCGAGACGAGAGATGCTCTTGCTGTCGAGCTCCTACACAATTGTCAGTGCCTGAATAAGAAAAATGCACGACTAAAAAAAGACAACTCACCTGAGCACTGGTGATGTTCAGGTCGATCTCACCACGGTGAGCACCCATAAGGGTACCGAACTTCTCGCAAACGCCCTCCAAAACGCCCAACCGGTTGTTCTGAGCCAAGGTGTTGAGGAAGTTCTTGAGGATGTCACCCTTGTCACCGCCAGAGAGCTTCTGGAGCTCACTAATAACCTCCTGCTTGTCCGCAGCCGTGAGGGTCGGGGCGCCGATGATCGCGGTCAGCTTGCGGTCCGACTTCAGGGTCTGGCCGAGGATAGCGAGGGCCCGGGCGGTTTGGTCGAGGGAAGAGGATTTGACGGAGGCAGTGTACTGTTTATCGCAACCATAGCGTTAATACAATTCGGCGCAACGTTTTGTCTTTCCAATTTTTCTTGGTTTTCTTGTTTTCTTGTTTTGCGAGATCGGATCAACGGAGAGGGGAAGCTATCCCAGGCGATACACGAGAAGTCCATAGAGATTTAAACCAAGGGCAAAAACAAAAGGACAAAGTTGCATACCAGAGCAGTGGCATAAGTGCCATCAACACCGAACAGGGCCACGGGAGCCTTGACGTCCTGGGCGGGAGCAGCGTAGGTCCTCAGGGCGTTGACCGCGGCGGTGCGAGGAACGGAGAACTGCTGGGCAGTGGCACGCAGGCCAGCGCGGGCGAACACGGGAAGCATGGTGAATAGGTGGAAGTATGCCAAAACGAGGCTTCAAAGGGAATTGGAAAGCGAGGTCGAGCGAACGACGTCGGGAAGGAGGAGCGAGCAAGACAGGCAAAGGGCGTTCGTTCTGCTGGTGGTGGTGGTGATGATGAAGCGACGTCCAACTTCTCCCGACCGCGGTCACGTGAGATCCCGCACCCGCCGATTCGGCTACCAGAATAATAGAGGGAAACAGGTAACGTCAATTGGCATGTCATAACTAATTAAAGAAAAAGACCATAACGCCTCTCTAAAGACACGGGTTCTAATATAAAATAATTTTCAACAAACCCCCAACGCCAACGTCCTCAATGTCGTCGAAATACCTTCTGATCAGTCACTCCGCAGCATACTCTCGACGAGATCACCCAACGGTCCCCAGAAGTCCTTCCCATTCGCCAACCGGTGCTCGTCGATGAACAAGACATAGTGTTTGAAGCTCGTGTTGAGGTGTGGTTCAAGACCCAGGTGGACGACAACCGGGTAGTGGTGACAGTAGATGTGCGCGTACACACGATACAACCGCTTAAACATCTGGCGAAGTAGACTGGAGAACGATTTTGGGAATGGAACACCTGGTCACACAAATCAGTTAGCCACAAGGGACATGCCACACCATAGGGAAACCCCATACCGGTCCTGTTGGGGAACATTTGCTCGTTGTCGATGTTGCTCTGCACCCAACTCATCAAGTGCTCAATGTAGCCCGGCGCGGACATCTTAGTTGGTCGCTTGTAATTCTCCGAATCCTGCCAGAGGTACTCGAACCTGTCCTCCTGTTAGCGGTGCAACGCATCTGTATCCCGACATTGTGGAGTCCCTACTCATCCGTGGCTTTCATCTCCGGGCAGGTTACCGGCGAGCAGAACTCCGTGATGGATCCATAGAGCAGGTTAATCTGGTTGTAGAAATCGACCACTGTAGCAAAGCCATTATGGTTAGAACAAAGGCATCACCAACGACATATCAGCACTATACGTACCATTAACCGCAAGCCACTCATTGAGATCCTCGCCTTCCGGAAGCTTCACAGCTTTCCTCAAACTTCCACTACCAAGTGTCGCCTCCGCAAACTGTCTCAACTGGTAACTGCTGGTGCCCTTGGCCGCCGAGCGGGGCTTGAACGGGGCTCTCGTGCGCGCATTGCTGGGAAGTGTCAGTCCACACGAATCCTGTCTGGCCGCGCGAATCGCCGGTGGCAGATACGAAGGGGGTTCAGAGAAAGGAAGACGCGAAACACGAATGGTATTAGAGGGGGAAATGGACGACGCTGGAGATGGGGAGAGAGAGAGGGGTGGTATGATAGAAGCAGAAGACGACGAAGGCGAAGCAGAGGCAGGGCCAGAGGAAGAAACGACAATCGAAGGAGGAGCAGGAGAAATAATGGGAACAGACATGGTGGTGATGAGCGATGCCATCGTGTCGAACTATGCACTGGGCTCGTTCGTTGCTTTTTCTAGTTGGTGGTTCTGCCGGATGGTATCTGGCGGCACGTCACTTTTTCCCGAGGAACAGGGGATCAAAATAATTTCGAAATGACGTTTCTAGCTCGCAAGCTTTGAGAATCGCTTCGTAATCTCGAAAAAATGGCGATAATCGCAATGGAATGTGGTTGTAGGAGTGATTCGAGGGGTAGGTTGGGGGAGAGCTGAGGATGCGAAATGCGCCTGCATTCATTCCCGCGCGAGGAATTCCCGATGGTTAGTCGGCGGAAGACAGAGAGAAGGAATAACTCGGGCCTTACCACGGGATAGTACACAGTGGACGTGCAAGATCTGGAAAAGATATCTTGCACTAACACAGATGAGGATATATGATCAAGATCCGGCTGTCAGCATCTGCTTGCTTGCTTTCTCCGCGATCCTCTGCCACGGTCCGCCGTTGCCCTGGTGATGTATATGAGGCCACAACACCTAATTCTTGACACAATACCCCGTACAGGACTTGGCTTGTCTATCGTACTCCGGAGTACATATTGGCCTGGTGCTAAACTGCGTTTGCTGCTTTTCATGGGAGTTAGCTCTGCCAGAATGTCTTTGTCCAACGCGGTTTCTCTTGATAGCATAAGTATAGCGTCTACCCTCGTGTCCAACCAGATCATATCCATCATGGAACCTGTTATTCATTATGATACATACTGGAACTGCTTGCTACAGTATGAAGCAGTGATATGGGTAGGATATACATACTCCGTATACAAGTAGACCAAGACGGCGGAGGTAGGGCTAAGTAATAGTAACACTTACCTCGCCCGTCCACCTTAATTCACCCTATTCCCTTATCTTCACTCACCTAACTCTTGCGCCACTTCCCTTTGTATATTTAAACGCCACAGTGCTGTATTAAATGCACCGTTTGGCCACCTGCCCCTTCTCCGGTAACTAACTAACTAACCAACGGAGGTTGTTGGCCTATATTACCGCTATTCCTACTCGCCTTGTCTCGACGTCTACTCTGTACGCTGTACAGAGTAGCTGATAGCCAACTAGTTAATCGGCTATGGATCCTTCAACCCCTGGATTCGTCTTTCTCTGCTTCATCCATTTAGGTAGATAGATAGATTGCAGACACTCATTTCAATTTTAATGTAACTATATTCGTTGCTATCGTCTTCGCCTAACTTCTAGATAGCCGAGCCCACCAGAGTCAACAAAGGCGAGGTGCTGACATAAACACCCAACAAGGGAATCGACCTAACCAACCAACAGCTTAACAGCTCAACTTGTTCACATCCTCTTTCCTTGAAAGACCACACGTAGATGCCACTGCCACCATGGTCACACCTACCCATCTTCTGACGGCGTCCTTTTTCTATCCCGTTGGAAATACTCCTGCAGTCAACCTCACCAATCCAGTCCCACCTGATCAAGATGCGGACATACTGCTACTTGGCTGTGGTGACGTTAGGAATATTCTCTTCTCTGTCTATGCTGGCCAAGGAAACAGTATGATTATGCTATTCCATCCTTGGATGTAGTTCCTAATTCGAATGGACAGGCCGGAAGCTTGATTTTACGTGCTGTGATATCGAGACTGAGATAATAGGTAAATGAACCACGTGCACAACCGCTAGGGAGCATACTAACGAGACAATCGTAGCTCGAAATATTATTCTGTTCACCTTGATAATTGACGACATTGAGAATAAGTATATTGAGCAGATATGGGATATCTACTACCATGCCATGATTGTCGATGACCCATTGATTCTACTTCGTGAGCAAGCATCAAGACTCGTTCAATCCGCAACCACGGCTGAGGAGTGGAACAATGGAAAGTATGGTGCTACGCTTCGGTTCTGCGATGGCTATACTTTCTTCCAAGTCAAAAAGCTTTGGAGGTTTTACGCGTTGCGTCCTTCCGATGGACAAGCCTTCCAGGAACAGCAGGCAATGCTCCAACATGGTGCCGAAAGAGCAAGCGAAATTCAGAAAGATATTATAGGAGACTCCACCGTATACACTGGTCTCCGATCAGCTGCCCCTCGAACGGATGCTGCTTTGGAAGATATAAGTTCTGCATACGAAACCTTCTGGGAAACTGGATCATCAAGATTTCACCAGCAGAAGCCCACACACCTCAACCCCATGTTCAATACTACAAATTCGCGCAGTGCACTACATTACGCGACGGATCCTGTCATCGGTTATCACCTTGCAATGGCATATATTGAACTTTCAAAAGACTCTCCGTTGAAGACAAATATGAAAAGAGCGGAAGAAACGGGCATTTGCTTCCATGTGGCTTTGGACCAATTTGGCGCGTTTGTCAAGGCGTTTCGAAAGTCGATGTCAGCGTTAACCATTCGCTTTGTTATCACAGACGCTATGGCTCTCTGTCACACTTTGCAGCATATACAGACCCACAAAGGCAGCCGTGCTGCTGGATGGTATCGGAGTTTCCGGACATGGGAGCGTTTGGTCCTTGATACTGACGAGTATTCCATGGAGTATACAAGTGCTGCTGCGCCCCTGTTGTTTGACGTTATCGATACTTCCAATCTGGCAGACCACTTTGGCTGTCTCAACTTGCTTACCGGCGCCGGCCCTCTTCTAAAGCCAAAGTCCACATCCACGCTGTCGACCGAACTCCTGGTCAAACGTCAAATAGACGTTGACCACTATAGGGAGAACCTTTTATACGGGGACATCCCGACGGTCGCTCTTTTACTCTCACTTGACCCAGTGGAAATATGGACAGGGACAACTGCCACATCTGGTTTTGATGAACGGTTGACGATGGATATGGCTAATGAGACAGTAGCAGGCCAGTCACGATTTATTCTACACTGGAAAAGCACAGTGGTACATGAAGGACAGAACAGCAAACCAGGCTTGGAATTCAAGAGTCCACTTACATTTGAGGCCAAGGAACTTGCCCGGCTCCTGTTCCTGATCTACAGAGCCATGTTCCGCGATGAAGACCCGACAAGTTGGCTCAGTGGTGGTCGAGATAACCTTAAGCTACAGACATACAGACATTATACAAGATCAAGCTTTATCGCAATCCTCAGTCTTGTACGCCGGCGTAACATGGTGGACTGGCATATTTTCATGCGCGAACTTTACAGCCTCATCATGACTACTGTGCAAGGATACAGCGCGAGCTATACAACGGAGATGATTGCTTACCTGGACCTCTTGGGTTTGCGTTCGATGGTTGATAGCGAGCTTGTTTCGCCTTCAGAGCTCAATCACCCTATGTGCCCGTTACGCCATTGGACAAGCGTGCCTTCGACATTGTGCGTCACTATGGTCATTCCTCGCAAGAAATTGGGCCCTTTCAAAAATATATCCATCAAGAGCGGGAGCCCGATTGTGCAAATGGTCTTACGCGTCCCTGAGATACAGGCTCAAAGCTTCTATATGAATATTCAAGCGGCATTCGGACATGTCAAGATTATTGGGGAACGATATTCTGAGAACTTAGCATTGGAGATTGAGGATGACGAAGGGAAGTGGGATGGAACAGCGCCAATGGTTGTATCTGCTATGATCCCATCATCAGTGACCCTTCAGAAACTCGATTTGTCGACTGAAGTCATTTTCGCCCTCAGCCAGAGCCCTCACTCGTACGCTGCCTTCAGCGATAAGCTTGGATTAGATCTTGCCATCAGCAAGTCCAGTCTTGCCGGTAAAGATGTTTATGTTACCAAGAAGAGACCGAACATGTCCACGCATATATCGTTTTCTGGAATCACAGCACGTCCATTCACAGCGGATCAGATACTGCCCCCCCTGTCATCTGGGCCAATGCAAGATGAGACCCAAACCCAGTTCCATGCACAACTTGCTCCCGATCAATTGAAATTGGCAAGTGTAACAGCTCATATTGATATCGCGCCAGGCCAGTTGCAGGATATACTGCGGTCAGGTGCCGGCATCAAAGTCTCGCAGGTCTCCTTGTTTGAGGTCTCTGTCTCTTTTGACACTGGGACATTGGTCAAGCGAGTGCAGTTTCCCACCCCTATTTCTACGACCAAGGGCAGGACCAAAGTTGCACGGAAATCATCTTACATCGAGTACATCGCACCCGTGCCGTCCCAGAAGGATATCTCTGCCCGCTCCGACAGCTTGTATCCAATATTCCAAGACAAGGGGACTGTTGGACTGCGCACGCCGCATTATGTGTCGCTCGATCAGTTACCGATTTTCAGTCGCCAAGATACCTCAGATTTGTCTTGGCTTAGCCCGCGTATATCTGACATGTTCTCAGCCAGGGAACGAACGATCCGAGAAACGCATATGGCCTCTGGGCAGAAACATGGTGATATGCGGGTTAGCTTCAAAGATTCCCTCATGTCAATGTTTTCACACGTCACAGGTATCAATGGAGCGCGCCGCCATGATGTGCTGGCGCTGAACAACCCTCAAGAGGGCGGAGTACATGCGTTTATTTTCATATCTTCAGTACGTTTGGACATGCCATGTCAGCACGTTGTCCTAGATGCCGCTGTCTTGCCACTTTCAATAGATATCATGTCGGAAATGATCCCTACCATCGAAAAGACTCAGCAACGCGGTGTCATGAGCGTCATAGTAGATAAAAAGGAACTCAACCTATGGAAGCACGTATTACCTGCCATGGTCGAGCGATGCCGTAACTGGCACCACAAGTCTTCCTGCGAATACGCAACAACCGGCAACATCCCCGCCTCCACTGAATTCGGAAAACAGCCTCTTTGTTCTTGCGGGAGAGGCAAGTTCCCTCCCGGATACAACGTCAACCTACCTGATGTGATGTGGAAGAAAGTGTCCAAATACGCTACCCGGGCAGCCATCGCACCCTGCTTCTCTGTTCCGTTCGTTGAAAGACCCTTCGAACTCAAGGATCTGGATCAGTTACAGCAGTGGCAGAATGCAGGGTCGTCCACTGACACGCTCGCGGAAAAGCTTGAGGCTTTGCGATTAAGGCGTGGTTCTTGCTTCCGGTGCGATAAGCGCGAATCCGAGGATAGAGGCTCCCTTCTTAGATGTGGTGGTTGTAGAGTGGCTGAGTATTGTTCCAGAGATTGCCAGAGGAAGGATTGGAAGGAGGGAAAACATAAGTCTTTGTGTCCGTTATTGAAGTAGTTGCATGGCTTATGCCCGGGGATCACAGAGGTACTATGCATTGTCTTTTCTTTTACGTTGGCCACCAAATGGGTTTCTTAACATAGGACAAACTACATACATATAACTTATGATGTAAAGAGAATTAGGGTCCCACCATCTCCGACACTTGTATAACACCAAGTGTGGTTCGAATTGTTACCGAACGTTCATGTTCGGCATATTCGCGGAATGGCATATTAATATAATCGCGAAAGACTATAGATTATTGTATATAAATGGAGTACAATCCTCCTAATAATGGGAAGATGGGATATCAACATGGTTGCAGAAGACGAAAGATGTTTAGACATCCTCGACAGAAAGTAAACGCATCACGACCACCATGTAAAACACACCAAAAGCCAAATATCAAACGGTAGAATGATAGATTCTAAAGGTCAAATCAAATAGAGTAGCCTTCGTTTTCCTCGGGAAGTCTCTCGCGGACTGTCTCACCATACACAGTGAGAGGGATGCCGACCTCAAATGATTCGCATCCCAAGTTCTCCAGTGCCGATACGACCTGTCCACGGTCATCCTGGGAGATGGTCTCGAGCAACCCGGCACCAGAAGGAGAAAGGGTGTCAGTCTCTCCGTGCATGCTGGTGGGTGTCACAAACTCTAGCCGCAGCTCCCATTGATGAGTGATGCCGCTGGTTAGGACGGTGGGAGTGGCGGAGATCGGAACAGCAGGGGTAAAGACTACTCTCGTAGCGTAGAGGGTGTTTTCGAAGAAAGATGCATGGACACGGCGTGTGGCCCGGTGAATACTCGCATTCGATCGAACGGCCAAGCCCCCTGCAACCTTTTCTGAGGTCTCCAGCGTCGCACGGAGGGCGTAGCAGGGGAGTGCTGCATCGGTGAAATCCATTGTAGCAATGATTGTTTCTCCTAATCGATGCGCTGGTCGATTCAGGATCACGACCGCAATGCGGCGACCATTGCGAGCAATCTCGAACCGATTGGGACTGTGCGAGGAATGCGCTGCCTGGTTGCTTCGTAGGACGGCCAGATCGATAGCATCCTTGCAGGACAGCGCTGTGTTAGATACGCTATGCATTTCCCGCTTTTCCGCTGGGGTGTCAGGAAGCTGTAGTGAATTGGCACGGGAGTGCCGCTCCAAAATCTCATCCACATATGATAGAAATTCAGGGGCTGATGTCCAAATTGGCTCGCTAATACTCTTCTGTTTCCATATCGGAGATGAACCGGGACCGACCTTTTGCACTCGAGCCTCATCCCGGAGCAGTACATACGGAAACATCAAATTGTGACCGAGGATTTGCCCTTGACCTGAAAGAAGTCAGATCTTAAAGAACCGTGGTAACAAAGTATCAGAACTTGCGCTGCTTACCATTGACACCACTGAATACCCGGAAGGGTACATTTATCCGATTGACACGCTGAGGCTCGTTCGGGCCACTTGGCCGTTGAGTGCCGATGACCAAGTTATAAGAAATCTTAATAGCCTTGCCCTTGTGACTTGCTGGTAGACCACTTGGGAGGGTAAATGAAAAGGAATAGGACTGTTCTTCCCCAGGCGCGAGGCGGAGATCCACGAAAAGCAGTGACTGGGAGGTAGATAGCAACGGAATAGATTTCGACGAGGATACACCGCGCATCTCTCGCAGACCATCGAGCTCATTATTAGAAAGAAATCCATTCAGGGACTCCTCGATATTATTCCACCGCAAGGCGCCCCAGAAACCTCCTCCTTTGCGGCTTTTGTCACCGCGAAGAGTTCCGTTGCTCGGTGGCCCTGTTGTGCCACTGCCCTGGCTACCAACAACACCCTTGCGCTTCACATCTTCGAAAGCAGACTGATTGACCAACGACCCATCAACTGTGAATGATGCACTGACCTGCGCGTAGCCCATCAATAGTGATTGACTACTGGCCAGTATAGGACTGGGGTCTATACTAGAATGATGTCGCATATGACGGCCGGGAATCGCCCGCGGAGCCGGTGTCGAATAGTTTGTATA
This sequence comes from Aspergillaceae sp. MA 6039, assembly GCA_003004485.1. NCBI lineage: Eukaryota > Fungi > Ascomycota > Eurotiomycetes > Eurotiales > Aspergillaceae > Aspergillaceae sp. MA 6039. The sequence goes on along the minus strand of PQMF01000148.1, from coordinate 46,350 downwards.
TTCCGACTGAAGTGTTTCAGATGAGTGGTCGCTAGCAGAGTAGAATTCTCCACTGCTTCTACGGCTTCCAGTCAGACTTGAGGTCGACATGATCCTCGTCATCTGAGGAAGATGGCCCTTAGCCGGTAGAGATGAGCCATCTTTACCAGCTGGCTTCTCGGATGAAGCAGACAAAACAGTTTCATCTGTTGACACTGCTGACGGTGAAATAGCAGAACGGATATTATTGGTCTCGTTGGAAGGAGGCGGCGCGGCAGGGAACTTGAAGTCTATCGGAGGCAATTGCGGTCTTCGAGCTGGAACTCGTGGAGAATCATTTGGCCGTATAGGACTCAGCGCACTGGTTGCAGCACGATAATTCACGTCCACTCGTAAGTTGCCGGGCTTCGGATTAATAGGGGAATCTGCAGTAGGTAAACCACGAATGGGATTTCGTCCTGGTTATTGGTAGAAGACCGGTAAGCGCACGATGGACACGCTGCTTGCTCTGCTCCCAGGATAACACACACCTTTTGCAAAAGCCTCGTCATAGCTTTCATTTCGCCTGGGCAAAACCTGTAGACTTGCAGAACGACCATGGCCTCTTGGCGGTCTGGTACGACTAAAAGGAGACGAGGTCGAGGATGAGGGAGTCCTGTCTCCCCCGCCGCCTCCACCGCCACCAGTTCCACCGGCTCCTGCTCCTGCTCCTGCCCCTTCACTATCAATAGACAGAATTGACACGGATCTCTTATGTTTGTGACCCGGTGGAGGGCCGACTCGGGGCGTAGACGGCGGAGGGAAGCTATGGGAGGTGCTCAGGGACGAGGAGAAGCGATGAGACGGTTTCTTGTGCGGACTGATAGAACTGGAGCGACGACCGGAGCCAAAAAAGAGATTCTGCGGTGACTTCAGGGAGAAAAAGGACGAAGAGTCCGAGTTTCCGGTTCTAGGCTGCTTTCTCTGCGACTGGTGAGGAGTAAGCTGTCCGCTGTGATCGTTGGAGTCCGGATTGTTGCTCTCTGCGACATTGCGGAAGGTAATTGTGCATTCCACATCTTCGCCTGCGAAGATCGTCTGGTCTTTCCATCGCACGAAGACCTGGATATCCGAGGATGACATGGCGAGGGTGGGTGAGAATGAAGTCTCATTCGGCTTGCGGAGGGAACGTTCGGAGATTTTGGGGTAATGTTATGGACGGTCTGTCAAGAAGGACGGGGCCAGCCGCCGGTTGGAAACGCGCAGGGAAAGGAATTATGTTTGGAGGGAGCAATTGTGTATCGATGCCAGCCGGGGCATGTTATGTACAGGGGACTCGAGAGATGGCGAGGAGCATGACGGGGCGAGTGAGGAAGACGGAGGGAGTGGAAGCAGAGGATGACGATGCTGGATGCGCGTCAACGCCGCCTGGCAGTAAACAAGCAGGACAGGCACAAATAGTAAAAGGAGAAGGAGAAAGAAAGCTAGCAGGCAGAACTGGCGCACTGCTGCTTTTTATTTTTATTTTTATTATTCTTTTTTTCCTGCTAGAGGAGTGGTGGGTGTCGCTCAACCTCATGTCGATACATGAATGCGAATATCTAACCACGACATAAGGCAACAGGCAATATGAAGAAAGAAACGCCGTTGTATGCAATGTCCAATGCTAGGTATACATGGTGATGGCTACTGTACAAATGCAAGTAAATCTTTTATAAGTAATAACCGGCCCAAAAACAGCAGTATGCAGCATGCACTATGGAAGATCATAGCTTCATAGCTTCACGAATTTTCAGCAGAATCCTCGTATAAAATATTCGTGTCATCAATCGCTTTGGTTCCCTTCCTCTTCGGCCTGAGGCCAAGCTCAGCCATCTGGCTCCAAATCTTATCGTACCGTTTCTCCCAGCGCTTGCGCCGGTTTTCCATTTCGGTTTCCGATGGTCGCCAATTGCTTTTCAAGATGCGTCGGATTGCCTCGGGGGAGACCTTGAACTGGTCTGCAAGGACGGGCGTGGTGAATTTGTTTGGTTTCATAGCATGGAGGTGCCGGATTCCATCGACTGCATCGGGGGATAATTTCTTCTGGGGGTTCCATCCGTCCTTGAACTTTTCATTCAACACATCTTTTTGGACTTGCCATGCCTCGCGCTTTTTCTTCTTTTGAGGTTGTTGCTGTTGCTGTTGCTGTTGCTGGCCCGTCGATGACCTAGACTTTGAATCTCGCCAGTTACGGAACGAGGGTTTCTTCGTTTCGCCGTGGTTGTGCGACTTTGCGTCTATCGGCCCATCGACGGAAGGTTTTGATTGCGGGGATCCAGGCGCTTGTAATCGAGGGAGAGAACTGAAATACCGCCCGTTTTGATTCTTGCGAGAGGAAAAAAGCGTTTGTCGATGTAACGGACGAAGACTTGTCTGGCCGGCGAACTCGGTGCGAAGAGCACTTCGAAGCACAGAAGGAAAAGCCATGCCGGATGTTGGAAGACAATGACAAATCCGTTTCACGGCTATATCAAAGGGTTGGCTTCAAAATGATAGCAAAGCCCGGCGATGTAGTGGTGATTTGATTCTGGATGGCGAAGTCTGATGGCGATCCTTATTGATGCCCCAGGCACAAATCATGTGACATACATCATGTGATTAAATCTGGAAGCAACAAGAGACAGTATTCCGACTGGTTTCATGCAATGCACTCCTTGGCTGGAACTGATGACATGATCGTATGCCTTCAGAAGAGCCATGCTGACAGACTGACAGAGCTGCGCGTTCAGATCCTGCATGATATCCAGCGCACATAGGACGTAGAGGCTCTCTGTTCTACTAAACGGAATATATCCATTCTCTCGCCTCAATTACGTCGCCTGCATGTACTCCAGCACATGGACTATGGACATATAATCTAACGCATCTGCCATCCAGTAATGTCCGAGACCAGTCGCAAGGAGACCTGCAGTGTACCCAGACCTGCAGCCGGAGAAGTAAGTAGGGCACTGTCCATTCAGCCCTTGTTGGAAACCCTCGAATAAAAAACAACACGCCCACCATGGAACAGCGTCATTGGAATGCTGGGCTGGCATGAGTCTCTATTCAATAATAACAACAGTAGAGTACGATTTCCGGGTCCGTCTATAAAATCCCCACCGGTTCGAACGGGCCATCTCCTGGTGGTCGATCCTCTAAAGGGTTCGTTGTGCTCAGGATCGCAGTAACAACAACACGGAGCAACATACTCTGTATAGAACAGAGCGGACAATTGGGATTGAGTTTTGCTGGTCATTGCTTTCTTTCTTCTTCCTATCTTGTTCTATTATTAAGTTGACTTCTGTGGTTCCTGCTGGATAAGCTCAGCTCAGCTCCAGTCGATCCGCTGTTCGCCCGCTCTTTTCTCCTGTCAACCTCAGCCTCCTCGTTTTTTTGCTTCTCTCCAGCCTTCCAAACTTCGTCTCCTTTGCTGTATCCCCCTTCCTTCATTTCTCGCTTCTTTTCCCCATCCGTTTGACTCGAGTCGCTCCTTGAATCACCGTTCATTCCTCTCCCTTTCGTGTGGATTAAACAGCCCACTACCTGTCAGCACCGACCGCTATTCTTCCCCCCTCCCCCTTCCCCTCCTCAGGCGCCTCACATTCTCGATTAACTCAATCTTTCCTATTCCTCGATTCCGTGGATTGGGTGCCTCTCGAGACGCTACGAATATCATAATATACACGTGTGATTGGGGGTGTGTGTGTGGATGCAGTTCAGAAGGGCAGGCCAACTAGCTGTTTTGACACCCATGCGACCACGGTGAAATGAAAAAAAACACCAAATAGCTCTCTCAGGGATTGTTATTCGAACTGATTGAGTTTCTCCGGCGATGGCTAGCACTCACACTGCCAACGGGAAATGCAAAGTCGCTGGGCCCGGGCCATCTCTTAAAATCACGCCGTCTAACACACCCCTTCCCAAACCCGCTGCCCGCTCCCCAAACAAACCCCCGGCCCACCAGTCAACGCTGGCTCTGCAGACAGTCATTGGCACTACGACCTCTTCCCCCAATGGTTTCGCGAGTCATGACCAGAGCAGATCCTTTGCGTTCTGTGCCGGTTCTGCTGCCGTCTTAGCAGAGCTCGACGAGGAGAACAATGTGTACCAGCGTTTTTTCAGGGCTCGTCCATCTGCCACCAGCGTCAATCCGGTGACCTCTTTCTATAATCAGTCTACCCCTCCTACTACTCCCGAATCAAGGACACGCCCGGTCACAAACTTCAGATCAAGTGCGCATGCTATTCAACAACCAAATTCTCCGTCGAATGATTGGGGGGAGAGCCACAGCCCCCGCGGATGGTCTTCACGAGAGCGCATTAAATCCGTCACCAGTGTCGCCATTAGCCCCAATGGAAGGTTTTTAGCTCTTGGCGAGGTACGTGTGGTTGCCCCAGGACCCCATTTACAGTTGCTAACGATTTGGCCAGACTGGTTATAACCCCAGAGTCCTTATTTACTCGACTAGCAAGGATTCGTCGTCTGACCAGCCGCTGTCCATCCTGAGTGAACATACATTTGGTGTCCGCAGCTTGGCGTTCAGTTCGAATTCGCAGTATTTAGCATCACTGGGAGACGTGAATGATGGGTTTCTCTTTGTCTGGACTGTCAGTCTAAAGAATGGGTCCGCCAAGCTCCATTCGACAAATAAGTGTACCTCATTTGTCCGGGATATGTGTTGGATGGGGCAATGCTTGATCACGTATGTCCTAGTGGTCACTCAGTGTCATTGTAAACTAACAAGGTACCAGGACCGGTGTTCGTCATGTGAAGGTTTGGAGGCTCCCAGAACATAGACCTGGATCACCGACCAAATCTCGATTGACTGTTGAGCCTGCGCCCATTTCTCCCAATTCGGCACCAAAGGCGCTTTCGGGGCGAAACTGCTTACTAGGCCATTTGGGGGATAACACCTTCAGCTGTGTGGCAAGCGTTTCCGACAACGAAGCAGTAATTGGCACGGAAGCGGGAGCACTGTGTCTGCTGGATGATAGCGCAGGTTCTCAGAAGTTGAGTCTGGTCCGACATATGGACTTTGGCATTACGTCCTTGGCTGTTGATTTAGATCAATCCTCTGTCTGGATTGGTGGAAGTGGTCGAAAGATACAGAAATCTTCCTTTGACTCGTTGCGATCAGCGTTGTCTCTGGGGCCCCCCGGCAGCCCTGCGGCACCGCGAAAGTCGAAAAGGCACGCCATAACCTGCATGGGATCCCTCTCGTCCCACCTGGTTACACTCGATTCTACCAGGGCGGTTCATGTCTATCCGTTTAATAGCTTGAATGATGAGAGTGACCAAGATTCTCTTGATAGGGTGATGCCTGCCCATCGAGATTCTGTCCTTGGTATTCGCTCCCTGAGGAAGCCCAACGACTTAGATGCGGACTTTTTCACTTGGTCTTGCAGGGGTATAGTGCACTTCTGGGACACTGAAGGGAAGTGTCGAGCTTCTCGAAGCATTCCGGTAGATCGTCTTCCCAACGACGATGATGATACGGCCAACGAATTGAAAACTCTGGCGGCGGTAGGGAACATGGACTTCTTCGCTTCTGGCGATAAACTTGGAGTCTTAAGGTATAGTGATCCACTATAGTGGCGGCCAGAGCTGCGTCTTACTAACCTCCCACAGAATCCTGTCTCCACAGCCTTGGAAATCAATTAACGAAGTTCGAGCCCATGGGGGAGAGATCACAGATATTGCGAGCTGCTTCGACCCTGACTCTGGGTCCTACCTAGTTGTTAGCTCCGGCCGAGATCGCATGATACAGCTTTTCCAGAAATGTGATGAAAGGCTCGAGCTGGTCCAGACGATGGATGATCACGTTGGAGCTGTTGGTCAGCTGCTATTCTCGCCAGATGGAGAAAGGCTCCTCTCGTGCTCAGCAGACCGAACTATTCTCATTCGAAACCGTGCGGCCCGAGAGAATAACGGGGCTACAGCTGTTGCCTATCTCATATCCAAAGTGATCACATTGAAGACGTCCCCCGTGTCCATGACGTTTTCACCAGAAGATCCGGACATCCTCGTTGTCTCTACGATGGACCGTTGTGTCCAATCATTTGATATTCCTTCAGGTCGGCCGGTCCACGCTTTCCGATCGACAGATTCAGAATCTACCGACGCAGTTGTCATGAGTGCGCTGACTGTGGCCGCTGAGATCCCTGCACAAAGTCCTATGATGCTGGTTGGAGTTTCAAGCACAGACAAGTCTATCCGAGTCTACGATATGGAACGAGATTTGCTCCTCACTGGCGAATTCGGACACTCAGAAGGCGTGAGCGACATTCTTCTACTGGAAAATCAACCAGATGGATCAGAGCAACCTGTCAAAAGGACATTGGTCAGTGTTGGTATCGACGGTGTTGTCATGATATGGAGTCTCATGGTGCAGCCGCTGCCATCTCAGGCCCAAGATTCAGTCCAAACTAGCAATAAAGATGACTATGAAACGCCGAGCAAAGATTTAGCTGCATCCAAGCCGCCGATACGCCGCATTCTATCAAGAACCGAACTTGCTGGTTTCCAAAGACAAGATCCTTCAGCAAGCACCCCTACGCCGGCTCGTGAGAGTGCTCCCCCGCTACTACGTAAGACGTCGAAGTTCTCTCTTTCGTCATCCTTGCGCATCGGGAACACGATGCCCACCACACCCTCTCCCTCGACTTCATCGCGCCGTCCCTCCACATCATCGCGCCGTCCCTCCACATCATCGCGCCGTCCCTCCATATCATCGAGCCGTCCTTCCACCTCGTCCACCCCTCTCGAAAAGAACCACACTCCCAGGTCGCCCCCGGTCAGTCCCAAATCGATACCCCCCAAGAAGCAAGCCAATGGCAGCAGCAATACTCCTCGGCGCACCCCCTTGGATTTCCGCAACCGCGCCAAGCACTCGCACCAGAGTGACTTTGGAAGCTTGAACATGTCAACCGAGCAGGTCTGCCGCACTCTTAGAGCGTACAGAAAAAAGCTTCACGGGTCTTCGGAACATTTCCATTCTGGACGGGAACTGGAGCGCGAACTGAGCCTTACGCTTCAAAGTTTAGGCACCCACTCGAAGAACTGTGGGCAATCTGCCGAGACGGAGACTGATAGCAGTGGCAAGGAGAATGAACGGGTTCATGCCTCATCAGTCTCGGGGAAGACCGCACGCATTCCACATCATATGCCGTCGACTCCGAACCTTGGTCAAAAAAGTATTCGCGACTTTTGCAGAAGTCGTTCTCTCGATGCGGATGGTGAAGGTTGATGTTTTCTCTTCTTTTCCCCTTCCTTTCTCTTTCTATTTTCTTTCAATTATTCGTCTCGTGTCGATCTCGATCCTCGATCTATTTCCTTTTTTATTCATTTAGTTTGCTTTTTGTGTTATGTTGGTTCTTGCGTGATTATTAGAAAAGGGGAGTTATCATGGGATTGGTCGCCCTTGAGTTATTCTCGGGGTATGGTGGCTTATTTGATTTCGGCTTTCTTTCTTTCTTTCTTTCTTTCTTATTAACAGTTTGCTTGCTTGCATAGAGATCCTGGATTTGTCGTTGTCCATGCATGAGAACGTTGAGGCTTTCGTTGTTTTTGTTTACTTTCTTCCTTGCACCTTTGCATCTTCCATTCCCTCTTTTTCCTGATTTTCCTTTCTAGACATTTTCTTTCTTTTCTTCTTTCATTTCTCTCTATATTCCAGGATCTCGAAGCTAGCCAACCTCATAAAATGATACCCGCGTTGACATGCCATGTCTGTCCAACTGGGCTGAAGACAAGGCTATAAGATATACCTGGATTCTCCTGACTTAGCTTCTCTAACTATATAACCTATGATATACACATCGTATACCCTATCATGTCCCGCATCACAGCAACTTGGCCAAATTCGCTCTCAACAACCTCCCCAGCAGACCCCCGACCAAATCCGCCATCTCAATCGCCTTCCCTGCCCACCGTTCACACTTCTCATCCGCAGAAGAAAGATAAAAGTCTACAGCTCTATTAAACATCACAGTAGCAAGCCACTCGAGTTCTTCATTAGGGTAGGAGGTATTATGGCCTTCCTGTTTCGAACTCTGCCCATTGGAAATGGCGCTAGGTCTGCGATTGGTCAAGTTACTCTCATAGGCGAGTGAGAGTGCCTTGTCGATGACTGCTTCTGCTAGTGGGATCTCGTTCGCTTCGAGCGAAAGGTGTAAGAGGCAACGGAGGTAGTAAGGGAGAGAGGCTTGGAAGGAGGATTTGCTTAGGGATGGGGAGGAGGTGGTGTGTAGGATATTGATCAGCGTCTGTCAACAGTATTCTTATTAGTTTTTGCTTTTTTGTTCTATGGGGTGTTACAGTGTAGACATACCATGACAACCCGCGTCATTACACTAACCGGCGCCTCAGAGGCAATAATTGACTCCAGGAAGAGCGCAGACAATTTTCCGTCTATGATTGCACTAGATTCCTCGATAAGACAAGGTAGGGAGTCCCAATGCTTCAAGAGGATGGCGGCTTCGAAGTCGAAGGAGAGTAACGTGCCGTGGTGTTTTTGCCATTTAGACAGCAATCCAGTGGTTCCCTTGCTCTCAATCTGCTGTAGCTGGGAGTGGTATGTGCGGAAGCATTGGACTGCGTTACGGATTTCGTTGTAGTGAGTTTCCTGGGTTCTGTTGAGCATGTCCCTATGAACGTTTGTAGGTAACGGACGCACTTTTTCAAGAGGATCAGACTTGTCGCGCGCCTCGGTGATGAGAACGATTGATTTTAGGAAGTAACACGAGAGATAGTGCTCGCAAAGCCTGATCTCGTCTTTATGCTCCTTAAGCCTTTGATATACATCCGCTAGCTAGTTATATAACACCATACTATCAGCCGTATACCATCAGAAGTAAATAATAAAAACAATATTTACCCTCATAGACTGGTCCAATAACCGCATGACCGACTTCTGACGAGACGATTTGACCAACTGCAAGGCGAGATTGTAGCTCTTCTGGAAGAGCCATTCTATTTCCGTGGGTGGGAATATGCCGTCGCCGTGTCTGGTTTCCGTGTCTTTCAGGGCTATAATAGGTTCCCTTTTCTTTAGTATGTTATTTTGAGAAGGGATAGATAGGATGGAATTACTTACCAAGTTCGAAGATATGGCATAGCTGGTCAATAGGCTGTATATGGATTGTGTGGTCCTCTGGATCTGTTGACATGGTGCTGTGTCTCGATTGAAGAGTACAGACGAGGTCTTATTTGCCTTGTTTTCCTAGAATCGTTGGTTTATTTCTGATGGGTGGTGAAGGAAGGTTCCTGCACTTGTTGGGAGGTTGTCATCTGGAGGTTCCTGCCATTTCGGGAAATCGCTCCTTTCTCCCCTCCCAATGCATATAGGGTATTATAAGGATACCGTAGACAAACAGTGCCAATAATGCCCAAATTAGATAAATGCAGGGGGAAGTGTACTACACTGATAATACCATGTGAAAGATGATTGCACCATAGTTGCAAACATGTTGATAACCAACAATAACTATAATAAAATCAGGGCTCTGGATCAAAAAGACATCAAGATATACTGGTCTTTGAAAGTTTGACCTACACGCACGATTGCAGATCTATAGTAAAGGAGGTCTGTACTTTGGCCTATGATTTCAGCCTCGTAGCCAGCCAATGCTCAGCCCTACTTCTACAAGAACACTTTGGTCTTCTACACCATCAGAGCTCAGCCCAATCTTATTTAGTTCTTATTCGGCCAGGAGAGCCCTATTATGGCCACTCTGGCTTCATACTTCATAGTTTTTCTTCCTCTTCACATAGGTGTGCTTGTATATAGATTGATCTAGCAATCTATATAGGTAGAGTGCATTCTATTGCCATTCCTTTATTCTCTCGTTCTAGAGTGTAGCTCGCTCCCGCATCTCCTATGCTCTCAGCCTCTCACAAGCATGTCGCAATACAGAAAGGCTAGCCACTAGGCCAAAAAGGGATGTCCCTAATAGGAAAGCATAAATTGTCACGTGCTCGGTGATCATCTGTCGGAATCTCGAGTCAGCCTTGGAGTATTCTGTATATATCTTCTTCCATCATCAGGTCACCAGGAGCTATTCTTCATTCTCAGCAACGCAGTCATGGGTTCATTTCTCTCCACCACTCGTGAGTGTGGTTTGAGTCTACCCCCTCCAGTGCTGACCCGCGGTATCATCTCCTGTATTGCCCCTCTTACTACTCCGTACATCACTGATATCCATGTTAAGAGGAACTTTGCCGAAGATACTCATACCATCTATCAATTGGTCCCGGTGGAATCAGTGATGGACAGAGGCATTGGTTTCAAGCAGTGTTCAATGCCTTTTGCTCCCAAACGGAGTCAACAAAATGTAAGTGATGAAAGGTCAAAGGAACATGCATGAATTGAAGAGAATCCAAGCTGAATCCAAGCTGAATCCAAGCTGATATTTGAGCTTAGATTGGTCTGAGTCAAATTTAAAAGATTTCCTGCAGAGCTGTCTTCCTACAGAGATGGCACCATTTATGGCTGACACAATCCCTATCTTGCATCGAACCCTGTTGCGCATGGGATCATTCCCTTACCAAAATGACCCTGAGAAACTTCTTGTATTTGATGTTCTGCGCACTGCATGTATCCTCTTCAATAATGAGCCAGAGGAACTGGGTGGGAATGATGATCTTCTCATCCTGATATTTCAAAGCATGGCAAGCCTTGATCCAAACAAGGCCCAGGGCCAGGACTATGGGAAGCCAAGAGATGAGGATGATGACTACCATTTGAAAGAAGCTCTTTGGTTAGTTAGGAACCAGCATCGAGATCCCAACAATCCTAGGATTATGATAAGTGGCCCTGCAAATGCTCCTCCTTCACATTTCCCTTCTTCCTGGTCAAAGAACTTTGATCAACTAATCCCAACTGCGGAATTTTGGTCTTTTTTACAGCTCATGGTATCCCTGAACTTATATGATAGCTGTGCAGACGCTAGCAACCACCTTCAGGTAGAAAAAGTCACTGACTGCTTGTTAGCAACATTTCAGCCTAGCACAGCAGGGATTACTTGGGATTATTTCAGTCAGGCTATTGTTAATCACATGGTTAGGCTTTCTTACCCCCTTTCTCCCCCCGAGGGCCCCAACTCCTGATAATATTGCTAATTTTAACAGCCAAATCTACTCCGGGGCATCTATCAAATCTTGAACCCGTTTATAGGGATCAATCCCCTTCCCCAAAGCTCTATATCAGCAGATGAAATTCAGGCAGTTCTCCAAGATGGATCTGCTCGATCTCTTCAACGGAAGATGTCCTCTTCAACAAACATTCTTAATCATGCTGTTCTGACTCAATTTGATATCAATCTGTCTGATTACATTCTTCCTCAGAACCTTTCCATCTCTTGGTCGCATAAAGGAGACCAGCTGGACCTGAATAAGCTGGAAGACTTGGATCAATCAGCATCAATTCTCCTGGTTTCTGGCAAAAACAAAAGTCAGGATGTTATCTTTGGTTTATTAAACCCTAGAGGATCCACAGACCAATCAATCAAGCCTTTCATGGTTCAGCTGGCACCTCTTCACCGTGTATTTTGCCCTTTGTTGGGGACTGTGGAATGCTCTATCTCACTTGACAGAGCTGGAGGCAGTCCAACCTTAACAGGCCAAATGTTCTCATCTAAGCATAAGAACGATTTAGCCTCGCCAGATCATCTTGAGTCTCACCAGAGCATTGCTCGTCTAGTGGTTCATGGGTATTCAGGCCATTTCACCCTATTAAATGGCGCTTCAGTTGATGAACATTTTTCTGTGGATGCAATAGAGCTGCTCAAGAGCGATTTCGTGGAATACACTGGGTATCCTCCTGATTGGGATGGGCCTACCAAGAAGCCGTTTATTTAGTTTGGGGCTTTGAACATGTGTTATGGGCCATGTTCAGGATGTCGGCGCATAGTACATAGTAAGGAAACAGTGCTTGCAACTCTAATCCAATGTCTTTTACTATTAATCGCGAGTGTATAAACAACTGTATGTTGTGTTGTTTCATATGATCACAAGTACCTGCTGTTTTCTTGGACAGTTCTGGAACACTCCAGGAGTAATCTTGTACTACTCCAGGAGCTCCAAGAGTAAGCTAGGGCTCCAAAGTGCATGTCTCAGAGCGTTGAAGGACGTTCCCTGATCACTCAGGGAGCAGTCGCATGAGGCCCTCATAAAAGCGGCGGGACCCGTAATAGGGAATTTAGAGTGGCTCGCAGAAAAAGGTTAGAGTTATACAGTACTATTCTGTATTTACAATAGACAGTAGCAAATATTTGTCTTCACGGAACTCCAGTATTCTAATGTGGAATTTTAAGACATATTCCTGATTAAGGCAACGCTCTATTTATAACTTCTCGAGGCATTGGGCTTCTAATAGCGCTGCACACAGCAGTATATAGTTAGACCCGTCCGCTCCTAGCCTATATAGTGCCTCAATGGCAATCGTCCCTTTCTATATGTTAGGATATGTGCATTCTTATTCCGCTAGGGCACACACGTACCCAGGTCATGCCACTGGTGCAGCAACGCCATTTTATACACCAAATACAGTGTCGAAGGAGTGTCTCGGCATTTCTCCAATATCCGGCTCAATGTGGCGTGTGTGGTTAGCGTGTTCTGATTCCCAATGGCGCAGCTTATCAGTTTCCTGTCTAAGGTTAGCATCTATACTGTTTGGGGGAGGGTAAGGTGTTCTGTTAATGGACCTCTGAAAGATATTCCTATTAGCCACAGAGCAATTCTGGAATAGAGGTTGTTCGAGAGCGACAAGGCACCATTGTTCGGCCATGCAGAGATTGTGGTTAGGTATAGCATGTTCGATTCTTTTCCAAACGAGCTGGAAGCAACATTCATTAGTGGATAACACAAAAACTTCCCACTCTTTACTTACAGTTAGGGAAGCGTGACATGCTTCTTCGCTGAGCGGGTTGCATCCACGACTCATCAGTCTTTTTGCTATATCTGCAATAATATCCAGCTCTTGTTGGGCACACTGGCTTGTACTGGTTACCGTCCAGACGAAGATAACGAAGTACTGCTCTGTCCAAGCTAGGTTCCCAGAGGGAGTGATCTTTTCGAGTAAAAGCTGTTGAAACGTCTCCTTCGAATACTCCCAGCTGTTATATAGCCAATTAGTGTAACTAGATTCAGGAGTTCGGGGCCATTGCATACCTCAAATTACCGAGCTTTTTGATATGGTAAAATGCCCTGTGCTCCTATTAGACAGGATTTACCATGTGAAAGCAATGGAGCTACTTACATCCTCAGACTTTCCTCGGTTACATCCATCACACGTATCATGTTTTGAAGGCCTTGGAGCTTCGTCAGCACAGGACTGTAATCAAAGCTATCTAGGGTTGACTCACATTCAAAATATTCCTCATAATTGGGCTGCTCCTCTTGGCTGAAGACCTCGAGTCGAAGCATAATCACAGGAAGGATATCTCTGTATTCCTAGTAAAATCAATATTTGGTAGACCATCGGACTCCTTCGTCGACTCACGGTTCTCAATGAGTCCAGGCCTTGGTATACATGGCTCCGCGAGCCTGTTTTGTTCAGTTGAAGGTGCGCTCGAACTAGCTGTTATTAGTTTACCACCGAAACATTTATGTAAACTGGCAAGCGGAACATTACCAAATACATGCAGCGCAAGCAGCCTCATGTCCTTCAAAGCAAGATCAGGTTGTTCACTTTGCTGACCACAGCACGAGCTCGACTCCAATGCTCTTTCTAACCATCTGACGGATATATCAAGCTGGTCCTTCGAAAGAGCTGACATTCCGACAACACAGCATATCTCGACAATCACTTTTCGATCCGCGTGAGGTTCCGGGGCCTTGACTATCTTAGAGAACAAGTGCTCTCCGATATCCGGTCTGCCTTGAAGCCAGGACTAATGGCATACTTAGCCCTAATGTGGCAGCCGGGAAGGAGGACAGAAGAACCCTTACCAGGTATATTCGAAGCATATAATATTCTGTCATCATTGTCGATAGCCGTGGCCTGTCTGTACTAGACTCTGGTCTTTTGGACATATCTAACCTCGCCGCCGCAGCCTCTAGGGCTTTCAGACTAGGTTCGATATGCTCATTTTCTGCGTCCAAGTCAGAAGGCAGAACACAAGGAGCAGGAGAAATAAAGCTACCTAGACAGAGCTTTGCCGTCCTCAATGCTAACTCAAGGGCCCTTAAATTCCCTGACCCGGTCCGTGAGATTAACTTCCTTCACCATCCCTCCAGAAAAATACATACCTGGGCCCCGACGAGGCGCAACACTTTCCAGCATACCAAACGCGTAACACTGCACTGCAAATAGTCAGCCCTCACGCTACATTATTATTATTCTTTGAAATTACTTAGGCCAGTATTAACGTGCCTTTACTTAGCACCCCACGCTTAGATGCACCCTCTCCGCAAACCACCATAGCTCGCATGCACGTATTCCATAATTGAGTTCCGCTGGAATCAAGTTGATGACGGGTCGGTACTGAAATCGCTGAGCTTGGTAAAGGAAGCTGATTGAGGTGCCCGGTCAATGTGCGTAGAGTTCCATCTGGGATGGTTAACTCGCCGGAGCTGGTTGAGGACAAGATTAGGGTTTGAAGGCCATCTGCAAAGCCTTTATCACATTTAGCCGGTTTGAAGAAAGCTTATGGAATTTTCCGGGATTTGGTAGCCTGGAACTCACTTAGGATAGAAGACGCTTGGTCTTGAAGGGAGCTCGAGAGTGTTGATGCCATAGTTGGCAGTCAGTATATATATGACCTGTCTGTCGATGGGGCCCTATATGCTGATTGATCGCGTCAATGGAGACAAATGCTGCCTTCTATCAAAGAAGTGCTGAAGTCCCTCATTCCTGGATGAGTTGAGCATTGAGTGCTGTGCTGGGTCCAAGAGAGTCGGACCACATCACCTAAACTAGTCTGAGTACTCTGTACTCCGTCAATATGTGCTCCACAGCCTCCAGCTTAGTCACCGCTTGTCAGCTGCATTGAGTTTGGCTAGTTAGTTATGTATAAGTACAAGTCAATCGATGGTAATCTTCCTAATCCTTGGCATGCCATTCATTTTATTGATCGTGCGGCCATGATGTCTAAACTTCCTGCAGACGTCCTTGTTTTTGACCCGAGTGTTTACGAATTGATAAAGAACTCCACACTGCAACCCTTGAAACAGGCCACTGTCATTCCCCAAGCAGGTACCGGATTACATGAACCTGGTCCTTCCTTGTGGCTTGGATCATCAACCGATTGAGCATGAAGTATATGAGGTCAATGTTCTTCTCCCGCTCCCGGTATGGACCAGGCGGGAAATGGAGGGTTCAGCACCCGGTGCACCTCCTCTGTTTCAGACGCAGAGGGCTTGAAACCTAGCAGGTCTTCTTGGGAGATGTTGGTACGAGGGTTTGTGATTGCCATTGAAATAGTTGGGTTTGCAGGCGCAGGAGGTCGCCTTCGTTGGCGCTGATTTGCATTTCATACCCAAGGGAATTGGCGGGTGTCATTTTATTTTAGCTGGTACTGCCTGAACTCTGAAGTTGGATTGGAGGTCGTCGAGGAAGATAGAGAGTCAATTATCCGGACTGCACAAGGCCAATATGGTAGAGTACCCGAATAAAACAAGACGGGTGATATTCTCTTGACTATCTAGACACACGCGAGTGCTTAGTGGTGAGTTCTTGGAAGCAGAAGCCATAACACCGAGTCTTAGATCGGCGCCGACACAAATACAGAGGGGAGTCAAAGGGTTTGTAACTGGTAATACTCTATATAAAATATACTCACAGTGCTGCCCATCAACTACTTTCCTGCAGCTGACAGGCAGCACTGCAAATAGTTATCAATTTGAAAGAAAAACAATTTGGAGTAGTACATATTTATAGGCCTATCTAATACAACCCTCTAACATGAAGCTAAGCAAGGCTTGTCTAGAGTACTCAGTGTACTTTGTATATATAATACTCAGTGCTGCCTGCCAATTGTGGGAAAGCAGTTGGCAGGTGGTGCTGGCAAGTAATTAGTTACATGCTATTAGTGCTTAAGGCCGGTAGGCTAGTCAAGTGCAGCGCTGGCGAGTAGCTAGCAAATAGCCGTTGAATTGGTAGTTTACTAGTTGCAAAATAGTACGATAGTAGCTATAGTGAGCAATAGAACGAATCACTTGATTGTCTCTGTCTGTCTTCTTGCTTCCTTTTATGTCTATTACCCTGCTCTAATATATACGTTGTCATGAGACAGGCCTGCATACGAGGTGTGCAGGCTTATCACACGTACGTAGGCGTAAGCCTAACCCCATAACGTCGGTGTCGGTGACACATGCAGAGTATGCTAAATAATCTAAATTTTAGTCTAAGGATTCTGCCATTTAAAAAATTCAAAATTTTGCTATTTCAATTTGGCTGCTCCCGCCGTAGTATATGCTTCATTTTTACCCGATTCGTAGCCCGCAAAAACATTCTTAACCACATCACATTTCTTGTCCTCTCCAGCCCCGGCCTCACTTTTCCCTCTACATCTTCCTAGCCCACACCTCCCGACCATGGATATGGCCCGTCGCGTCCTTCTCACCGGGGGCAACGGCTTCATCGGATCCCACATCCTCACCCAGCTTCTTGACCACGGCTGCACCGTCTGCTGTGCTGTTCGAACACAGGAAAAAGGCGACAAGATCTTGAGGGACTTCGCCGCGCAGAAATCTCAGATCGATATCACCATCGTCCCCGATATCGTCGCACCGGGAGCATACCACACGGCGGTCCAGGGAACCCCCCCTTTTGACACCGTCTATCATACTGCATCCCCGTTCACGTACGCGAATGTGGGCAGCAATCTGCAGTTCCTCGAGCCGGCGATTAAGGGGACGTTGAACCTGCTCAACGCCGTGAAAGACAATGCCCCTAGCGTGCGGAGAGTGATTTGGACGGGGAGCTGCGCCAGTGTGATTGACTACGACAACCTTGTCTCGGACCCGGCAAAGCTTTATACGGAAGCGGATTGGAACCCGATTGCATGGGAAGAGGCCGTGCATGGGGATCCATCAAAAGCATACAGAGCCAGTAAACTTTTTGCAGAACGAGAAGGTACGCTGCTTGCTCTGGTTGCTGGTAGCAGAATTGGTACTAAGACTCTACACAGCATGGAAATTTATGAAGGAAGCACAGCCACAGTTTGACTTGGTAACATTATCTCCGCCGGCGACGTTTGGTCCTTTGCGGCACGGCATCACACGCATCGGGGACCTGAACGAATCCAATTCTCGGTTGTGGAAGCTTTGCTTCACCTCGACCAAGGATGCTCCTGTGCCGTACATGCCGGTACACACTTACGTTGACGTCCGAGTAAGTCTCGCCCAGCTGGACACTGGGTTTGATCTAACCAACCTTCTGTAGGATCTTGCAGACGCCCAATTCAGAGCGATGATTGTCCCCGAGGCAGGCAACCAACGGTTTGTGGTATGCGCCAGGCAATTTGACTTCCAGGCAATTTGCGATCTTCTCCGATTCCGCTTCCCCGAATTGAGTGAACGCACGCCGCTGGGCAAACCGGGCACACGTTCCTTACCTCCCGGTGCCTATTCCATTGATAATTCCAAAGTGAAGAAATTTTTAGGCGTGGAGTTTCGAAGTCTCGAAGAGACCGTTTTGGATGCTGCCCGTTGCATGTTAGATATTGAGCGGAACGAACAGCAAGCTCATCCCACCTAGGAGTTAGCCCGAATCAATGAAAGCGACCTTACTACAAGACAATAACTCATAGTTTTCCAATTCTTATCGTAGTGTTTTACAATCGACCACATGTGTACTTGCACGATCGAGAACCATCTGAAACAATACTCAAGCCAGCAGACAACATTAGCAAGCCCCAGTCGATTTACTACGTGGGTTAATGCTGGACCGCCCACAGTCTTCACTACTCCGGTCCATGGAGTACAAAGTACTCGCTGTTAGCTGGTTAACGCCGAGGTGGACATGCTGATAGGGCTATGGCTCAGAGGCTGGCACCTTATTGGATGATGTAAACAAAGCATGTTGTGTTGGATCTGCACTGGACTGCCCCACAGTCTCCACTACCCTGACTCACTGCTGGCTGGATTAACGCCCGAATGGAGATATGTTTGTGGGGCTCTGGCTCAGAGGCCGGCACCATATTGGATGGTTAAGACAAGGGAACGCGGCCGGATCTGCTCTGGGCATCCCCACCGTCCCCACTCCTCCGGTTGATATGCCATAGAGGCCGGAGATACTCGTTGTTAGCTGGGTTAACGCCGAGGGCTATGTTTGCGCTGCGGCTCGTGGCCGGGATTATCATGGACAGCTGGAATTCAGTTCCTGATAAGACATGTCATAGTGACTGCTATCTTGTCTAATGTGTTCTTATTTGCAAGATGATTGTTGCTGCTGTTCAGCCAAACATAATTGCCAAGTTCAGTTCAATTGATAAATTGCCTTGGTTATCATTTGTACAGTGCATTGTCCCACCCTGCCAGTGCCCACGCACTGCCACTATATATTTACAGGGTATGGAGTACAGAGCTCACACTTCTGATAGAAAATGTAATGTAGTTATTTTCCATAGTTCAACACAGAATAAACTAATACAAAAAACAAGAAAGAAAGAAGGCTAAAACAAAGGGTTCCCAAACAAAAGCACTGTCAGGTGTTACCCCTCACAGAGAACAACAGGGCCCATCACCATTGTGTCGTTGCAAGCATCAGCTGATTGGCAGGATCCATGGTGATCAAGGCATTGTTCTGGAAGCCCAACCCTGATAGCCTAGGATTGGCATAACCTACACAGACAATGGTTTCCCTATACCAGCCAAGCATTACTTTTCTCTGCCGAGAGAGAACTTGAACATTGGCTTCGAAGCTCTGTCCATAGATAGACCTTGATGCAACGCCAACAGTGACAGTTCGAGCAGATGCGTGAGTTCACTTGGAAAAGTTTGCAGATTGGTGCTCCCAGTGTCAAATGACATTGTGGTCTCCCCTCCCAAAGGAGGTCAGTGCCTCCCCAGGCACGCAGGACCTGGATCTGGATGGGAACCTGATAGTCAGTAAGTTAGCAACCACTTGGACTTATAAATAATATATTGGGGTATAAATAGATAAGAATATATTTCAACCTACAAGTTTTGGTTCAGGGGTTGTTGTATTACTGTACCTGGTACATTCTCGTTTGTCGGTCCTATTCAAAGGTCGCATGGCTCGTCGAGCACAGATCTTCTGCTGGAACAGGAGACAATCGTGGAAGCCCAACAGGGAGAGCGGAGTGGCCGGCAGGCACAGCGGGAGCATGGCTACTGCGCATGAAGACCGGCCCTGTTGAATTTGATGAGATAATCAAGAAACAAAGAGTACTAAATAACTAACAGGGCGAACACTTACCTCACGCCAACATATCCCATTGCATGCCTCTGCCTCTGTGACCTCCTTACCCTCGGAAACCAGACAGGCTCTGGAGAGCATAGCTCATCCGGACTGAACCGCTTATGGTAATTGATGGCTGCAGAGACGTTCTCCCTATGGAGAATTTGTCCGGGGTCATTGTAGATCCCCTCAAGTTCGATTATTCGTTCTCTGTGGGTAAGCGGCCATTTTCCTGCTGGCTTTGGGGGCAGTTCCAGGGGCCCGGCGCGCTCGACACCTGTGGAAAGGTAAAAGAAATCAGATCAGCTAAGTGATATTTCTAGGCAATGTAAATTACTTGCTTACATTCTGCAGGCGTTAGCATGCAGGTACCGAAGTAACAGTCCCTGATTATTTCTTCCCATGGGCTGTCCCGATGGACGCCATAAAAGTCGAACAGGTGCTGGGGCGCCTCCCTGTATTGGTTGGCCATGCCCTCCTGAGAGCGGCTGTCCTTTGTGTCATGCTTGTAATCCATTGTTTGTCGAAGAACCAGACGATAAGGCCAGAACTGGAGGACGAGGCGAATAACCAGAAGAAAAAAGCCTTGAGGAAGTGTCCTTCACCAACGTCACAATGAGGGTTGCACTATGGAGTCTCGGTAGGGACCTTCCTATACTTGCGCCTTCAAACACGGGTATCTTGTAAGGATGAACGGGAAAGTTTACCACTTAATTAGCATACCAAGACAAGTCTATCTCACCTGTCAAAGTAGCATATGTCTTTCCGCCATGACAATTTACCTAACCCATAACACAATCAGTACACTGCCATCTGGATCTGAGCACTATCCATAGTGAAGTCAGGGAACCATCAGCATCAATGGCATGCTGGGTCAGAACTAGCGAGTCGATATAGGAGAGAAAGGCTCAGGAATTATAGAGGAAGGGAGGCAGGGAGCACCCCTAGGGGCAGTGAAGCAGGAGGACTGGAAGAAGGAAAGAATGGATGTTGGTTGTCTGATTGATAGTGACTAGCTAGCTGAGATGGCTTTTATATACATGTGCCTAGGCGGTAGCCTAGACCTGGTAGAATAGGCCTCTGCCTATCACTGTCTACCCTACTACAATAGAGATGGCAGCATTCAGAAAGTCGCACTTCTACTGATTGGCTTAATCCATTCATCCAAACGAAATGCCTCAACTTGTTGGATCGCAGGCGACCAATCATTCCATGTCAAAGATCCTCATCCATACATGGTACAAATTATGTCTCTTTTGTTCAGCAGCTTTTGATTGCTCTTTGTTGACACTGATCTAACAAAAGTGCGAACATGTCAATATAAGATGAAATTGGGCAGAGAAGCAAAGTAATTTATTCAGTTTCCCCAGATTTCTCAGTCTAGTAGAATTACTGAACAACAAGAGATCGATCATGCCATCATCAACTATCTAGATCAAGCAGACAATGCACCACAGCTATTTTCAACACTTGTTGGGCTAGAAGGCCTTGACAATTTGCTTGCTTGGCCAATAAGTGGTGATTGTCTAGATAGGACAAAGATGGGCACAAGTCTTCTCAATCAAGTAATCTAGGCTTCCCATACCTCTATACGATCTCTCAATTCACTGTAACTCTAGAAAGGTTGAGTCGGAGGGGTCATAACCTTTGAGCAGGCACATATGCTTTAATGGCTTGGTGGCCGGTGGCCGGTTGGACAGCCTCGCTATCTATCTGGCCTAAGGGCCAATCCGGCACGTGACCGACCCCGTAACATACGGACGAGTCCTATGCAATTCTGCCATACGCATTGAGAGCCTGTCATTAGAGACTGGAGCTCTATTTTTGACTAATATTTTGGTATACTTGCTGAGGTCGATCAAGAGATGGTAATATTTCATCAACAAGGATATCAAAGAACTCAGAAAGTCGAGTCGCCGCCACCAACGCAGACCCTAGTAAAAAGTAGTCACATAATGCGTCCTCAAAATATAC
This sequence comes from Aspergillaceae sp. MA 6039, assembly GCA_003004485.1. Taxonomy (NCBI): domain Eukaryota; kingdom Fungi; phylum Ascomycota; class Eurotiomycetes; order Eurotiales; family Aspergillaceae; species Aspergillaceae sp. MA 6039. The sequence continues at coordinate 25,034 of PQMF01000148.1, read as the reverse complement.
ACAAGCAGAACATGAAGACCCCAATCATAAATCAACCATAGTACGCCGTTAACATGAAGAAATTGTATATTGCCATCAAATCGTTACTTTTTCCCTTGCGATGGGAGGAAGTTCCCGATAATAAGTGATGGACTTTGAAAACCAGAGTCAGCCAGAATTTGATATTCATTAGTGCTATGTGCCCACTCACATGTTATGCGTATCTCGTCGTATCGTAAATGAAAAGCAGCATCGAATCCCGGCCCCCGGAGAGGTAGAATGAGGGTTCTTCAACGTGCAGCTTGTGAGCATTGCTTTCTGGGTATTATCAAAAGCAATGGCGCCAAATTTTTCCCAGTAGCTCACAAGCTGGTCTTCCACAATTACCTCATGGATAGCTAGCTTTCCCTGTCGAGAGAAAATTGTCAGGTCATTGGATATATATAAGATAATTGCCGTTGGGCCACACTCACATCTCTGAGGCTTTCGATGGGAACTCCGATTAGCTCCGCCATTTCCTTATTCCCTCGGAATATCTCCCCTGTTCGTCTCCAGCAACAGGCCGGGATGGCCATACTAGCAAAGACCCGATCATACTCCATCAGGCTTCGTTCAAACCACATCTCCACGAGAATAAGCTCGATATCGGTCAAGCTCTGCATTCGCTCACGGAACTTGGGGCGGAACTTATCCAGCTGTCGGAGAATCTTCTGTCGTGACATTTGCTGCATGTTCTTTTCCATATATTGGTTCAATCTGGCATAACCTTTAACATAGTTGAACGGTTTCAATAGCCCGGCATCATATTTGGCCTTGAGAAGCTTGTTCATCCGCTCTTCCGGAGGGTCAGAACCTGACGGGTCTGCTGCAGTCATGTAATAAGTCTCCCTTGCCTTATCATTCCCAATGGCAGTGGAATTTGGGTTCAAATCAGGTGGGGCCGCTGGGTTCTGAGCCGGGGGTGCCATCTGTGACTGTTGCACGAGCCCTGCATTGGGTCCTCCCAAAGTAGCCATGGAATTGATCAATGTCTGATCGGAATAAAGGGGATGTATATCATCACTTTGAAACATGGATCCATCATCTAGCAGACTACTACTCAAGAAATCACCGAGCAGGTTGTACTCGTTCGTCACTTCAGGTGCATTGAACATGTACGAAGGATGGAAGTTATGCATGTCCTGGAACTGGCTCTGCCCACCAATCCAGTCATTATAATTGAGCACTAGAGTGATGTCAGAATGATGATCCCAACACGTAGATAGAACAGCAGCAAGCTTTACCTTGTTGGTTGTTTGAGTTGAGGCCTTGGCTCGAAGCGGGAGCGACTGGGTTCACAGACGACGGCGGAAGACCTATGCTCCCATCGGCAAGAAGTTGCTGGCCGGCAGCATCTGGGACATCGACATTCCGAGGCATACCTTGGACGGTGGAAAATTCGTTCGACGAACCTTCTTCCTCCACTATTGAGGGGTCGTATTCGCTAGTCCGTGATCGCTTCGTCGGTTCCCGAGGTTCATCATGACAAAGATGCCCGATATTGCGCTTGATACACCGCGTGCAAGGTCGTTCCTTTTAAATCAAAAAGAGGGTAAGCTCGTTAGTAAAAAAATATTTTTCCCGAAAACAAGCTGCCAAGGTGAATGATAAGGGAGTCGTACCGAATCGCAAGTCATATGCTGTCCGACGTGAGCGGAAGCCCTTCCGTCAGCAAACCAATCCCAGTACGGTATAGATCTCATAGAGCACGATGTTATGTAGACACGCGATGCAGTCCCAGTCAAAATACCAAGAGAAAAGAAAGAAATAAAACGGAACAGACGCTTTATGAAGTCTTCAACGAGGGAGAACCTAGCTTACCGATCGGCGACAGTAGACGCACGCTGCAGACATGGCAACTGGCGTTAGCGACGTGGACAGGATGGTTTGGAAGACGACAGACACAACGCAGTATGCAGAACTACATTGCTATCATCCCTGCAGGAGGAGCCCCTTACCATGGTTAACCTTGCGACGCTTCTTGGGGCTTGAGTGAACCCCCGCGGCAGCAGCAGCACCATGCTCAGCTTTCATGTTGTACTTTGCGCCCGACTCCAACACACTTGAATCTTCGTCCGTCGCGTGCAATCTCATGTTGTCGCTCATTCCATTACCTGTCCTTATGTCCGGGCTGGTGCCCGCGGACGCGACTTTGTTCTCTGTCATCGATTGCTGGGGACGGCGCGCGGTTGAGCGCAAAGCAGTTGCGCCAAGGGTAACTCGTGGGTATCGCTATGAACCGGAACACGGGGCAAAACGACAGAAGTGACCCGCAGCATTGACCGGGATGTCTGCTGCAAGTGAGAATAATAATAATAAGCAAATTGTATAAAAGCTATACGAGCCAGGGAAGCCGTTGCGACGGGGAAAGTAGTGTCAAGAGTTTCCGATTCTTTCCCCGCGGTCTCTGGCTATTCGCCTCCTCCCGGCTTTCACCGAGCATCTCCGCATTGGAGCCGCCATCTTGAAGGGGCGCGTTTATGGGAAGAACATGAGTTTTTAGGAATAATGATGTCCTGTGTTGATGTTTCTGTTTATATCTATATATACGCCTAGCTGCTGGGATTATGCGCTGACAACCTGTGCGACCAAGGACGCCGAGCTTACATTCTGTACTCTGTTAGTTCGACAGAGGCGGGTTCTTATGTCACAGATTGAATAACAAAGCCACTGTGCCTGTAAAACGACGCCAGTCCAGTAAGCACAAGTCCAGAACCGGTCAACCTGCACTCTGTCTTGAATCCACTGTCTAGACTGAGAGGACTCTCACGGTGAGAGATCGCTCGTAGTCGTTGCTTGTCAGCACCAGCTGCTGCCAGATGTGATCACACGATGGGTAAACTCATATCCCCGCGAGATTGGTAAGAGACGACACATAAGACGAGGATGTCCCGTCAACATGCGGTCTGCGATGGTTTAGAATCTGCAATGCTAGAAGGCTCGTATCCGCTGCCATGGTTGTACTTCGTAGAAATAGCGTACCAAGCCTCGCGGACAGTGGTATTCAGTCTTCTGGCATTTGAAGCAGACCCAGGGCTGTTTGTGCCCGTTCGATTGCATCTCTGAGTCCAAATAGTGGTGCGGTGTTGTTCTGCATAGATTGTAGGTGTCCGGTCAATTGTTTAACTAAGGCTCGTACTTCTGGGTCGGAATCGAGCTTTACGTAACGTCAGCATCTCTATAGATTCAACCGGCGTAGATGATAGGGCCCCTACCTCAGAGAACGACGTTTCAATACTTTTCAAGTCTGCAAGAGTAAATTCGGCAGACCCTGCATCCTGCGATTCAGTCAGGCTGTCAAGATGTCGAAGAATCGTATGCTCCTGGAAAGCGAATATGTAAGTCGTGAATGCCGTAGTTTGCTTTCAGCGATTGTTAATCTTACATTCTTCATCTGCCTTTTCCTCTCCGCCTCAGCTCGCTTAGCATTCTTTTCCATTTCCTGCAGCTGTTTCGTTTCCTTGCCCAAAAGCGCCTCTTCTTTTTCAACCTCGGCTTTCAGGAGCTCAATGCTATCCGTCACGGTAGCCAGATTGACTTCCAAGGAACGCTAAGCAACGATATCAGTATCGAGTGCACAAGCAGAAAATTTCAAGAAGACCACGCACATGTTCATCCAGGGCCGCTTCATATTCAAAGCTTGATTCCTTTGTGGCGGGTGGAAACGGCATCCTGGGAAGCCGCTTACCGAGACTTCATAAAAGAGAATTAATACATTAGCTCTACTACCCCTACCCCTCCCAGTACCCTCCTGCAAGAACATACTTCTTCACAACTGCCTGAACAGCCGCCTGTGCCTCAATGCGTTTGCGCTCATTCGGATTTCGTACGATGACCGGACGCTCGAGCGCTCGAAACATGTCGCGCACCTTGTCCTGCACGGGTTCAGGGAGGGTAGACCATTTCGACTTGATGGTCCGTTCGGGCACTTGTCGAACAGAAGGCTTCAAGTAAGAGAATCGTTTTTTTCGCGTGCTAGCGTTGTTGTTCCCTTTGCTCTTGGTTCTGTTGTTGCTGGTGTTGGTTTGTTGGCTGTCGTCGTCCTGGCTGTTTTCATCGCCATCGTTGGTGCGCTTTCGTTTCGGGGGCATCTTCGATAGATGTAGACCAATTAGGACTAAAGCAGAGTAACTCAATACTACGTCAAAAAAATAAACAAGAACAGTAAGTATTTTAACTGAGCTGCGGAAAATGACGCTGGATGCTCGTTGTCTGCTGACGTGCCTTGCTGGGCGACGCGCGCTGACCGCCCGCCGTCACATGTCAAAACGCCGGGGGGGGGGGCTAAAGCGGCAATGGAGCTGTCAATCATAGGGCTACCGACTACATGACTATAATCCCCTATGCAGGTCTGTCACACATATAAGTAGATGTACTGGCGTATCTAACATAGATATACACTTCGAACCTTCGAGTTGAAATTGGTTACATCGTCTTATACGAACACCCCGAGCAGAGAAATGGGAATATTATGTTCTTTCATGACAAATATATAAAGATCCCGCCCAAAAGCGCTATGATACAAACGCCAGATAAGAGAACCATAGTTCGTCGTACAAAACAAATGCCCGTCATTTGACACATCCAGCTAGCTAAAGCGTTAAACAGCGTAATGTTGAAAGGAGGTTGACGGAGAAGGAAATCATATCGTGGTCGCGTAATAGACGAGGATGGGTTATCGGGGCATCACCAGGCCATTTATGTTTTTCATTTCAGCCAACTGCCTGTTGAGGATATCATTACCCCGTATCATGTCGTCCAGCCAGTCAGCAGCTTGTGTAAGCATTGCACTCTTGCTGAATCCACCGCCTCTTAGACCGGGCACAAGCGAGCATAACTCATCAAAACCCTGCCTGATAAGGTTCCGGCGCTTCTGTTCAGATAGAATGTGGTTACTCCGCTTTTGCTCTTCGGTCAAATTCTCTTTAGCTTGCTTGGCCCCTTGCTGTGCTTTGGATCTCCGAAATGTGTCATTCGAGCCACGGCGTGACTTAAAGGAACCAGAGCCCCCTGCCCTTCGTGATTTTAGCCTCGGGCTTTCTTCGTCTGATTCCTCATCTTCTTCCTTGATGAGTGTCTTTTGCTTCTTTTTAGGTTGCACATCCTCTTCCATTATGTCTTGATATCCACTTCGTGGCCCACCACCAGGCCCTGTCCGAGAAGCATCGAGGTAGCCTACGGTACGCTCCGGACTTGGTGCTCGAGTATTGGCCGCACTGCTTTGAGGCTCGAGACATTGAAGGTTATCCAGCAAATCCTTGGTTTGTTCTTCCTCATTAGGTTGCTCAGGCGGTGCGAGGTAACCTCGGTCCATAAAGCTGATATCTGAACCCCAGTGAAGAGTCCGGACTTTTGCGGACCGCTGCTCAGAAGGCACCGGTTTATGTGTGTCAAAGAGCATCTCCGATGTATGGAAGCCAGTGGGTCGACGTGCACGAGGGCTTTCGCTCGGTTGTTTTGGCTGTAGTTGCAGCTGCTTTTCTTGGACATTGAATCCCGAGCCGCTACCATTCAGACCAGGCAGACCTTGGTTAGAAAGCTGCCGCTGCTGACGAAACACAGGATCCGATTCAGGAGTGTGTATCCCATCTTGATAAAGCATGGAAGCAGCTGCAAGTATATCCGAGCTGGCATGAGAATTCCCTTGCATCAAACCCCCGCCAGTCCCGTCAAGATTGGGCTGTGTCTGTGCATGTGGGAATGTTGGCTGCGAGAGTGACGTCGTAGATCCTTCAAAGGTCGGTGGCAGCTCATTTGACCAGTCAAAGTTGAACGACCCTAAGGGCTTGTTTCCAGTGCCGGCGCCATTGCTACTGCCATTATTGTTCTGTTGATTGCGCATCCAAAAGTCATTTGTAAAATGGTTTGCATTCATCGTCGTGAAAAAATTATCGAGCATATTGGATTCATTGTCATCAAGGAGTGCCGGGCCAGGCGGGGGTGCGGGAGCTGGTTCGTATGGTGTATCCATTGACGAAAGGAAGGAATCTGATGCAAATTAACCATTAGAGACGCGATGACTGCAGGGCAGCTCCAGGTACTCACAACCAAACGGCCCAGGCTGAGGAGTAGATTGGCCAGTCTGGGCCTCTGATGTAGGGACATTCATGACCGCAGGATTTGATGTAAAAGAGCGACGGCAGAGGAAAGATTAAAACTCTCAAGCGTTGTTCACTGCTCTGGTCATAGAGAGCAGCACACAGCGAGGCGCTATAGACATGCCTTGATCTGCCTAAAGTGTGTGCGACAGAACCCCTCGAACAGAGTCGTCGTCGGCGGCTGGTCTGGGATTCAACAAGCCGTACAAAGTACCCGATGATGTCGTCAAGCAGTCCTCACGAGGGTCAATGCCTCATCACTGATGACAATAAACTCCGAGCAGGGCATGCAACTTAATCTGTACTCTGCGACTCAGCACCGCGGGGCAGATATAGTATATACAGCTTCCAACCGGGAAGGCAGGATTATATACTCCGTAAGCAGCAGCAACAAAATTCGCAACGTAGACTGAGCTTCTCTTCCCTGTACATCAACACCAGACAACAAGAGGTGAGTTCATCGCCAGCCAGCGGTGGTAAGCGAGAAGTCCGTCGGTCTTTTCGAGACGATCACATGCAAAAATCCAAGCAAGTCGCGTGACGTAACGGTAACAATGGTATTACCAATATATTACCAAAATTACAGACAACTCTCTTCGGGCCAGTTTCCTAAGGCAGAAACCGTCGAGCTGGCAGGTCTGGCTGGGCAACATTCGGGGAAAACATCGCTTTCTCTGCCCCCCCGACCCTGGCTATTTGAGACACTTTTCGCGTTCTCCGATACCTAGATCCATTGTTTCTGTCTTTTTGGGTCAGTCCGTGCCTTCCCCCGCACTGTTTCCTTGGTGCTGGTGGTGCTGGTGCTCGTGGTGAGTGGACTACGGCATACCACAGTCGAGGACGGAGAACTTTCCACTTTCCACTTACCAGTTCTTCTCCAGAGATCACCCCTATCAGCCATATTAAGCTCCAAGCCCCTGAACCATCCGTTAGACGTTCATACACGTCTACTCCGATAGTGAAACTATTTTCGGACCGAGGTTGACTTAGCTGCTTCTCATTGATTGCAGAGATCGCCGGTGGATCATACCAGAAGCTGCTAAGAATCCGAGCCCCTGCGCGTCCGCAGACCACGCACAGCCGGTAGTGTGGTGTCTAGGGTGCTCTCTGCTATATGATTCGAATCCCTTGAAGCTTTGTTGAAAGCCGGATCCATTGTGTCTGACAACTCGGCGGCTGGGTTTATTTACTAAGGAGCCGACGCCCATTGACCTAACAGCTCTCTGTTGAGTCTACTGGGTTGCTCCTTGGCATGACCGATTCCAGACCTCTGCTGTAACCTGCCATTGGTCATCTATCATCAGAGTAGTAGGTTCTGTCTGTACAACGGGGATGGTTTGAACCAGAGAGCATTTGGCGTCATGGAACCGTCAGTCGTCGTTCGCGAGCGCAAGGGCAACATCGTTCGACTTCTGAAACCGTAAGTATTGGAGAAGTTATGGATCTGATCTAGGGGATCCTTGTTAGCATGCGGCTGACATGTTTCGAGCGTGCTGCGTGCTTATGCACTTGGGTATCTATCTTCGACGACCCCAAGGGTGGTATCCAGTTTACGGTGCCTTCGGAGGAATGACTTGAGCCGTGCACAGAAACTACAAGATGTATGGCTTCCCATAACTTGCCTGGTCAATTAGAAGGCTGATACCCATGTACCCAGCTCTTCCGTTCATTGACATGCTCAATACGTCGCGATAGCTTCCCTTCATTTTGTGCTTTGTTGGTTGGAGGATCGACACTCTCTCCCTTTCTTATTCTCCAGTTGTGTGACCTCGTGAATCGTAGGCTTGGTTCGAAAGGCAAGATCTCAAAATCGCAAGGCTTTGTGCGATTGGTTCGATTCGTCACTGCATTCATATCGTCGATGCTCAGTCTACGACTCCTAAACAAGAGACCCCTTAGATTGCAGGGAGCTTCTGACAATGCTCACTACGATACACGAAGCAACAAAAATGCCCCGACTCAGCTCGAAAGCAACCAGGGAACAAATGAGGGGCCGCGTGAATTTGCGGGTAGGACCATGGACTTGACACTCTTTACTCTCACTAGAGCCGTGGATGCTGTTGCTTGTTTGGCATGGTCGACTTGGTGTCATCGCCGCAAATCTCGAAATCGTCTAACTAAAGTGGAGACTGCTCTCCCTCAGCTGGCAGACGCTGGGACCTTTGCCGCAAGTTCTGCGATTGTGATGTGGGCATGGTTTTATGTCCCGGAGAGGCTACCCAGGTCTTATGAAAAATGGATTGGTGAAATAGCCAAGGTGGATACTCGCCTAATAGAGGCCCTTCGTCGTGCGCGAATGCACGTGTTCGTATATGGGAAAGACACAGGTCAGGCGCCTCTTCTCGAGTCCATGTGCAAGGATTATAATTGGCCAATCGAATGGGGCAATCCGGCGAAGACAATTCCCATTCCATGCGCCATGGTACACATGGACTGCGGACCAAACTGTGAGGTTCATGCTATTACTCGCTTCGCTCGAACTTTCAAAGTTGCTTGTGCAACCTACATCCCGCTTCAGCTAGCGTTCCGGCCTCGGGCAATAAAGTCCACGGAATTACTGGCCCACGCGCTTTCCGACGCTATGCGGTCATCCGCTTTCCTAGCTTCATTTGTTACTCTTTTCTACTACTCTGTCTGCCTTGCCAGAACAAGGCTTGGACCAAAAGTATTCGACCTGAAAACCGTCACTCCGCAAATGTGGGATGCAGGTCTTTGCGTTGGCGCTGGATGTCTCACGTGCGGATGGAGTGTGCTTGTTGAGCATCCGCGCAAGAGGCAAGAACTTGCATTGTTTGTGGCACCCAGGGCCGCAGCAACTGTGCTTCCACGGATTTATGAGAAAAAGGTATGGTTGGCAGACAAGGTGTAACCTGCTTACTCGGCTCTGATTGAGACGGGTGTGGGTTACATCTACAAACCCTTGTTCCTTCTGGAGTACCTAGCTAAACTTGATTTACTAATGATACGTCTTCACATGTAGTACCAGCGCCGGGAATACGCAGCTTTTGCAATGAGCGCAGCGATTCTTTTTACATGTCTTCAAGAGCGACCCAGAATTATCCGTGGCGTCTTCGGGAAGATTGCTAGTGGTGTTTTGAGCTAAAATTGTGAATGGAGCAGTCCTTGGTTTTGCTCTCTATATACTGTCGTGTTTCACAGACGCCCTCTCCCTTCGGTGTTTATTCTTTTGCATAACAGCACCATGGTATCATTAATCATTAGTAACTAATCATTATTATAATATTTCTACCGAAAGTAATACCTGAGGACTGACCGAGCTTTCTTCGGCCTATATGATATTGCCAGAAATATCATATTCTGTCCCTTGCTCGTATTGACTGTGTCGGATTCAATTTTCTGCTATCCATCATAACTTTGGGTAGATGCTCTGACAATGTATTGATTATCGCTTTCTCCTCTCCTTTTACTGTTCATTTAGATGCGCCCCTCTTAGGGTAGAGTCTTATCTTATCGATAAGGTAATTCTCAGATAAGATCACGTGTTGAATCTTCCTCCAACCGCAGGAAAGGCGGCGAGATTTGCTCATGCAATTCAATTTCGCATCAAGTCAATCAATATGTTTGCTCGTTTCGTTAGTTCAGGGGGCCGTTTATCATGGCAAGAATTAGCTCTTCGACCGTCGAAATATTCCAAGGCGCAATATTTCCAAAATTCGAGAAGATGTTTCACTCGGAATTCAGTTTTACGAGAGCAGAGCACTTCGACAGCGCCGTTTAGTACGCAGCAATCGCAGCAACGGAATACATCTGCGATGTAAGAGGCGCTATATCAGTTGGTGTGGTCTTGGGAATGTACTCTAATATGTTTCAGGTACTACATGATCAGTCTCATGCTCGGGACCGTCGGCCTTGCATATGGCTCTGTCCCTCTCTACAAGATGGTGCGTATAACTTACGAGATGCTTTCTGGCTCCTAGCGTACCCGATATAAACTGACTATACTTTACGATGTTACAGATCTGCCAGCAAACCGGCTGGGGAGGTCAACCTGTCATAACTCACCGTGGGGGGGACAACGATACCTCGGCTCGCGTGATCCCTGTAACGGACTCCCGGCGACTTCGAATTACATTCAACGGTTCAGTCTCCGACGTGTTACCATGGAAGTTTACACCACAACAGCGTGAGGTGCGGGTTCTGCCCGGGGAGACCGCGCTGGCTTTCTATACAGCGACGAATAAGGGACCGGCCGACATTATCGGAATTGCAACATATAGCGTCACGCCTGGCCAGGTTGCTCCCTATTTCAGCAAAATTCAATGTTTCTGCTTCGAGGAGCAGAAACTGAATGCCGGAGAGTCTGTGGACATGCCGGTTTTCTTCTTCATTGATCCGGATTTTGCTAAAGATCCTGCAATGAAGGGGATTGACACAGTTACGCTTTCTTATACATTCTTCAGTAAGGACGGTTCTCCGGCATGCGCTGCCTAGTGGTTGGCTAATTATGAACAGAGGCACGATATGACGATAATGGGGTTCTAAAGGCAATTCCAAGCTAGAGTACGAGATGCCCTATAAATTATGACTTTGGCTATAGTTTCCGACATTTTATAGACGATAGGTTTTCCGGTTTTTTGAAATCCTTGCTTTTCCACGGGTTGACTAACTCAAGGACACTGAACTGTGGACGCGCACACCTTGTGATAGACAGGCTTCGGACAGTTGGTGTACGGGATGATCAAATCTCTCGGGGCGGTGACGACTCCTCTCTTTCCTGGATTCTTTGCCTGAGATGAGATGAGGATTGCAACTTTTCGTACTGGGATTCCGAATGTATTATAGATTTCCCTTTAGGCCTTGGACTGCTTAGAGGATGTTGTGTACCATATCATGTATGTACATACTGCGTCAATCTCCAAAAAGTGAGTGGTAAAGAAGATGCCATTGGTTCTGTTCTCAGACCAAAAGTAGCAAAGAGCGTCGTGGTTGATATATTAAATATCGGATCCGGTACTTTGTACGGAGTAAAGACCTTTGAATCTTATTTGCTGCCTTTGGCTGAAGTTGGTGCACGGTCCATCTCTCAAGCGCGCGTCACGACGCGTCAAGCTTAATTCTACCCGTTCGAGTTGCGGTTTTGCGACTCCCATGAAAAGAAGCTCAGAATCTTAGGCACTGAGGAAAGACCCTATATTGAATAATACAGTACATGTTAGCTTTGAAATGGCTTTGCTCGTTGACAAATTGCGGCCACGAAGCCTGGATACCCTTTCTTACCATCACGAGCTTTCGGATCGACTGAGGTCTCTGGTAAGGACAGCTCGAAGCAAACACGGTTTATACGGCACCTAGCTGATAGGCGTTTGATGATGGATATAGGCGCAAAGCGGTGACTTCCCTCATCTCCTGGTATACGGACCGTCCGGCGCAGGCAAGAAGACCCGGATCATTGCGACACTCAAGGAACTGTACGGCCCCGGAGTCGAGAAGATCAAAATCGACGCCAGAGTCTTCCAAACGACGAGTAACCGGAAACTCGAGTTCAACATTGTCTCTTCGAATTATCACCTCGAAATCACCCCAGCGGATGTCGGGAACTACGACCGTGTCGTGGTACAAGAATTGCTGAAGGAGGTGGCCCAGACACAGCAGGTGGATCTTAATGCGAAGCAACGATTCAAGGTCGTTGTTATCAATGAAGCGGACCATTTGACTCGCGATGCCCAGGCAGCTCTCAGACGGACGATGGAAAAATACAGCCCGAACTTGAGATTGATCCTCCTGGCAAATAGCTCCTCGAATATCATCGCTCCCATTCGATCCCGGACCCTGCTGGTTAGGGTTGCGGCGCCTACAGAGGATCAGATCTGCTCGGTCCTTAGAGTTGCTAGCAAGAAGGAAGGTTGGCCTGAGGCGAACGAGCTCAATAAGAGGATAGCCAAGGAAAGTGGCCGGAATCTTCGCCGGGCATTGCTCATGTTCGAGGCAATCTACGCCCAGAGGTACTATGGGTCCTTTTACTCCTCGTTGACATTTAATATTTGGTATGCCCGGAGGCTAACTTCTCTTGTCGTCATCAGTGAGAAAGTGTCGGATAATACTCCAATCCCACCGCCGGACTGGGAGGCCCTTATTGCTTTGATCGCAGAAGAGATACTAGCAGAGCGATCACCTGCTCGACTATTGCAGGTCCGCGCACGGTTATATGACCTGCTAACCCATTGTATACCACCCACGACGATAATTAAGGTATGGCGGCCAAACGTGGACAAAAATTCCGTGACACCTGCTGACTTTATTTTAAGGTCCTAACGTTCAAACTTGTTGCTAAAGTTGACGATGACCTGAAACCGGAGGTCATCAAGTGGTCTGCTTTCTACGAACACAGAATCAAGCAAGGCACTGTAAGCTATCCCAAATGACGACACAAATATTGAATCGAGGCTCTTCTAACACCTTATATAGAAAGTGATCTTCCATCTCGAGGCATTTGTAGCCAAATTCATGCGCATTTATGAAAGGTTAGTTCTGAGGACTACGGTATTTGAAGATTCAGTGTTTGCTAAACCTTTGAATAGTTATCTGATGGGCATGGATTTCTAATCCTGGAAATTTACGAATGAATGATTGTACAATACTGGTTGAGCATTTGAAACTAGGAGGGCGTTAGTTACATAATCGAGTTTGTTTAGTTAGGTGTCTATTTTGTAGTTACTCTGTAAACTGGGATTTGATACAGTGCTACCAGTTGAGAAGTCAATACGTCTTATCTCACCATCTACCAGTTTCCTTTGGACAGCTCATGTAACAGCAATGTATATCAGATACGCACCATGCGGAGACATACTCGTAGTAGATTGAAGATGGATATCTTCCAAGTTGCAATGTGGGATATGCGCTACGTCATACCTCCCACCCAGGCGTATACTACGTATATAATTTGCCTTCTCTAATGTAGCGAACCGAAACCACTATCTTTAGCATTCACATCTTTGACACAAATCCTTAAATTTTAATTGAACAACCCATTTTCATTCGGCTATTTCCATCCAACATGTCCAACCCGCAGCTTGTCAACGTCGAACCAGGTGGAGAGAACACCCAGTATGTTTGGCTATTCTCTGATTTACCATAAGAAATGGGCTGGGAATCATCTGACAATCAATCTTACGCGGCACAAAGATATGAATCTACGCATACTTTCATTGACGAGCCGGCAAAACAGACCGGTCAACTAGGAGGTATGTTTCGAGTTGTGTGGTCCTGGTTCTGTACACTTTGGGAGATTCTAACCCGAGAATTAGCGGGCGAGAAACATACAAAGAGTGAGATGAGAACTACAGTTGGCAGCGCCGGGGAGAAGAGAGACCAAGATGTGGACATGGCACGTCATTTGGAGCCCGGTGGACCTGGCGGTGGTATCCGTGGTGAGTCGGATAAAGGTATGTATTTGCATTGCTGCTTGAACATGTCATAGCCCTTTTATTGAACCCTCGTGGTTAAAACAACTGCGTATATGGAATACATAACCGATAAGATGGCATCTTGGAATCTGACAATAGTGTACAATAAGATCTGAAGCCCGAAAACCAAGATGGCAATGATGCGACTGCCGCGAAGACGAGGCGCCAACAGAGGTATGGACCCGGCTCTGGCGTTGGGGCCTAAGATATCGAAAGGTTGTGTGATCTAAGGGCATGGATAAGGCTGGAGGATATGGCAAAAAAGTTTTCTTTTATTGCGAGGAAGTGGGACTGGTTGTAACCGATTTTGGTGGTGACTCTGCAGACTCCGTACCCAGAGGCAGGTTCCTGCGTGGGCGTTTAAGGCTCTCCAATGTCACCCCGTTCCCAAGTTTTGTCACGCCAACCATAGGCGGGTCACCCTTTTTGACAAATTCCCAGAGACCTAGAAGGAACCTGTATCAGTACCAGCACCTGTTATACATAGTTTTGTCGAGATAATGAGATCAAAGCATACCAGGCAGCTTGTGGCCAGCCAATCGAAATGCCTCTTTGGCAACCTTTTCGTGAATTTTCCCACTGAGCTCAAAGACCACTCTGCTGACTGGAACCCTCGCTGTCCAGTAGTCGAACTTTCCTTTACCCTTACCCATACGTTGCTCGTTACCCTTGGTGTAGACACCAATGTTGGCGCTCACGCGCTTATATAGGTTGTAGTCCATGCCTCGTAGCCGCCGCTTAATAGTCTCCTCTGCGATCTTAAGATGCAGGGCCGGTACCCGGCGGTCGTGATCTTTCATGCGTAGTCCATAATCACCCCACACTACAGTTGTACCGCGGGAGGAACCACCCGTGGCGACATGGGGGCGACCCTTGGGAGACTTCGATGTTTCTGAGAATTTAGGCGTAAGCCAGTCTAGTGCCGGTGATGTTGTCGAGAAAAATCGCGATAGTGAGTGTGCGGCGAAGGACGTTGTGAGACCTATTAGTATCGACCAGAGTCAGTCTTCCAATCCGCATCGAAAACTTTTTCTCGAGATTCCCAGATTTTCCTCACCATTCGGCCGTAGCGATGCCAGCCGAGGCCCCCCGGCCATCTTCAATTGTGATCCCATCGTGACTGTTGGTTGATATTGTATCGGATAACCGCTTGTCGGATCTTGAAGAGCCTCTGGGCCATCGGTATTTCTACGCCTCCGATGCCCCGTTCCCAAAAGGGCAAAAAGTGGTGCGCACGGACCACATGCGTGTCTCTTATGTAAGTGTCTCTTTCACGTCGCCGATCGAGGCAGGCGCGTCCGCCGTGTCCTCGAGGGTAAGAAGGCTACGAGCGTTGGAGCATCTCTTGTCTTTCAAACGGGTTCTTTTTTTTTGTGCATATACTTTGGGATTATTGGCATTCTTCAGTGATAGCGAAGACACCATGCCAGCCGACATCAGGAGCTTTTTTGGTGGCAAGTCTAGTCAAGGGTCCGCTTCGTCTCCTGCGAAGCCGCCGGAGAAGATAGAGGTACGTTGCTATTCGAATGTTCACTATTTCATTGCTAACATGACCCTGGAATTCTAGGACCCCTCCGCGACTAGAAAGAAGCGTATGGTTTCAAACACCCTTTTTGTTTCCGGTCATAGACCTAATTAAAGCATTAGGAAGCAGGAAGGTCGTGGACGATAGTGATGACGAGGAGGTCGCTGAGACTAAGGCGCCTACCGCGAAAGCTAAAGCGCCAAGTAAAACGTGTGTAACTCGCTATGTTTTCAAGGTTCTTACGCTAGAAGCTAACATACAATCAATGTGACTAAAGAAAACCAGAGCCATCGAAAGGAGAACCTACCACTACATCAGACTATTTCGCATCCAGCAAAAAGAAGGGAAGGTCTACCAAGACCAATAACGGAACATACTCTACCAGCAAACCTGAGCCTTCGAAGGACGAGTCGACCAGCAGTCGTAAAACCGAAAGCCCCTCGAAGGTGAAACGAAGCCCAACTGTTGAAATCACGGAAAGGTCAGCGAAACGGCAGCCTCGTGAATCTACAAAGAAACCCACGACTGTTCTGGAAGACGATGAACTTGGCGATGATGATATTTTTGCTACGGAGTACGGAAAGCCTGGCAAAGGCGATGATGATTATGTGGAGGGAGCCGGCAGCGACGACGGTAACGATTTTGGGGAACTCGCCGTGAAGCCGGCAACAGCGGCATCTGGGAAGATAGGGCGTAGCAAGAAGGCTGCTAGCGCTGAGTCGGATGATGATGTGGTCATGGAGGATGTCTCAAAACCTGCTGCTTCCAAGGCTTCGAAATCGGCGACCGGGCGGCCGGCGCGAAAGCGGAAATCTGAAGTTCTCGATAAGGATGCGGACAGTGAATATCGGGATGACGCGAAGAAGGCTCCAACGGCAGCACCGTCGACGAAGAAACCTAAAGCCTCCCCTGTCAAACAGGCCCCACCCGAAAGCAAAGAGATTCAAGATATTTTTGACAGCATCCCGATAGTCAAGCCTCCGTCGCCACCGCCAAAGGGCGACGAGAAGAAAAAATTCAACTTTGCTGCACAGGCACAGCGATCAAGGACGCCGCCTGGTGGTGGAAGTGATGAGCTACCTGTTGGGGCTGAAAACTGTCTCGCTGGATTATCCTTTGTTTTCACCGGTGTTCTTGACACATTAGGCCGCGAAGAGGGTCAGTCCTTGGTTAAGAAATATGGTGGAAAAGTGACGGGTGCGCCTAGCTCGAAGACAAGCTATGTAGTTTTAGGCGGCGATGCTGGGCCTAGTAAGCTGGCAACGATTCAAAAGCATAACCTCAAAACCATCAACGAAGAAGGCCTTTTTGAACTGATTCGGCGGCTTCCCGCAAATGGCGGCGACGGAAAGGCTGCTGAGAAGCATGAAGCCAAGAGAAAAGCCGATGAGGAGAAGATTAAGGCAATGGCAGCAGAAATCGACCAGGAAGAGAAACGCAAGAAAGCCACTCAGGTCAACGACAAACCTGCCCTCCCTACTAGCTCCCAAAGCTCATCAGCTGCTCAAGCGTCCAAGGCGGAAGATCGCCTTTGGACTACGAAGTACGCGCCGACGTCGGTAAATATGATTTGCGGTAACAAGGGTGCAGTCGAAAAGCTTCAGGCCTGGCTTCGTGCCTGGCGAAAGAATGCGAAATCGGGCTTCAAGCACCCCGGGAAAGACGGATCCGGAAAATACCGTTCTGTCATGATTCACGGCCCCCCTGGAATTGGAAAGACTACAGCGGCGCATTTGGTGGCCAACCTTGAGGGTTATGATGTCCTAGAGTCGAATGCAAGTGACACTAGGAGTAAAAGGTTCGTCGAGAATGGTATTGCTGGTGTTTTGGATACAACTTCTCTGCAGGGCTATTTCTCGGGCTCGGGCAAGAAAGTGGAAAGCGAGAAAAAGAACATGGTCTTGATCATGGATGAGGTGGACGGAATGTCGGCAGGAGATCGAGGTGGTGTTGGAGCCATGGCCGCTGTTGCGAAGAAGACCCAAATCCCGCTTATTCTCATATGCAACGAGCGAAGGCTCCCGAAAATGAAACCTTTCGATCACGTCACATATGAGATTCCTTTCAGGCGTCCGACCGCCGAGCAGATCAGGGCTAGACTGTCGACAGTCTGCTTCAGAGAGGGCTTGAGGATTCCGCCACCGGTCTTGGATAGCTTGATTGAAGGGACGCATTCCGATATTCGTCAGGTCATCAACATGCTGTCAACAGTCAAATTGGACCAGCAGAACTTGGATTACGACAAGGGGAAGGAGATGTCCAAAGCATGGGAGAAACATGTGATTCTGAAGCCGTGGGATATCGTTGGCAAGATCCTTAACGCTCAGATGTTCTCTCCCAGTTCGAAATCTACGTTGAACGACAAGATTGAGCTGTACTTTAATGACCACGAGTTCAGCTATCTGATGCTCCAGGAGAACTATCTGAGAACGAGACCAGTCCTAGCCAACAACTATCAAGGCAAGGAGCAGAAGCTGAAGATGCTTGAGCTCGCGGATAATGCAGCATCCAGCATCAGCGATGGCGACCTTGTTGATCGAATGATCCACGGTTCGCAACAACAGTGGAGCTTGATGCCAACGCATGCTGTGTTCAGTTTTGTCCGTCCGGCTAGCTATAGCTACGGAAACATGATGGACCGCCCCGGATTTACTAGCTGGCTGGGGCAAAACAGCAAACAAGGTAAGTGTTCTCTTTATTACGCCTTCCATTTGCTTCGTCTCTGACCGTTGGTTGCAGGAAAACTTTCGCGCTTCATCAAGGAGATCCAAGGTCATATGCGGCTTCGTTCATCTGGCGATCGTGATGAGATTAGACAGCAGTACATGCCGCTTGTCTGGGAGAAGGTGGTGCGCAGGTTGATGAATGAGGGCAAAGACAGCGTGGACGAAGTCATCGATTTCATGGACGCTTACTTCCTGACCCGAGAAGACTGGGACGCACTCCTTGAGCTTGGACTTGGTCCTATGGATGAGTCGACTGTCAAGCTGGAGACCCAGACCAAGGCTGCCTTCACACGTGTTTATAATCAACGATCTCACCCTCTCCCGTTCATGAAGGCTAGCAATGTTGTGGCAACCAAAAAGATGCCCAAGGAGAAACCCGACATTGAAGATGCGATCGACGAATCAGACGAAGAAGAAGTCGTCGTCGAAGAAGAGGCCAAGGATGAAGACGAAAGCGAGGAGCTCGACCTCAAGAAGGACAAGTATGTTAGCTTGCCGAAGAAAAAGGGAGCTTCGGCTTCGAAAGGGAAGAAGGGCAAACCGGCCGCTGGGGACGATGAACCGGACGAAGACGAAGAGAAAAAGCCGAAGAAGGGAAAAGGACGGAAGGCCAAAGCTAAAGCATGAATTATGGTACGACCCTCACTGTCTTGTACCGACATGTCCACCTGGATTGGTTGATTGTGATATTGCATTTGTATTGTATATAGCGGCGAATTGGTTAATCTGTCTAGACTATTCTGTAACATCAATAGCAGCCCTTTTCTTTTTCCCTCCCCGATCTTGACTGCATAATAGTCAGAATAATAATATCGTCGTTGTCAAGTATACTCCGTACATTGTTGCGGCTCCGCTGCTGACAAGCGGCTCTCGTCCATCTCCAACTCTCTTCTTCCTCTCCTCTACTCCATTCGGCGGCGATGCTGCTGGTTTCTTGTTAAAGAGTCTTTTTCGACATTTTACATTCCTTTGTCCTTATTTTGCAGGCTGGCCCTGGTTTATGAGACACAAACTCACTCCTTTTGTTTCACTTTATTCTTTCACATTGCCTGCGCCAACGTGGGTGGTGTCTGCATCCATTCTCTTACAGCCTCTCCGGACAATGCTCTCCAAGCACTGAAGACAGTGTAGGCTACATTTGTTTGGATCATACTCTATCGCTTCCGATCCTAGTTCTATATCACCTAGACTCATCGGTTTACCAGAAAGATGTCGCTCCTTCACAATGAAGAGTACGTGCTGGGCGCGCAACCTCCGGTCCACCCAATTTACCCCTCTCTTACTCTCCTACCGCAGCACACTCGAAGTCAAGCGCAGCAATCAGGTGCTAATTAGACTGGGTCATTTAGTTTCGCTATCTGGCAGTTACGCACCTCATATTTGTCGACAATCAAAGATGGGATCGGAGATCGTCTTATCAACGTAAACAATTCCGTGCTCAACACGCCCGGCTTTCGCGCGGCTGGCTGGCCCTCAGTTTCGGCGAATCCCTATGCCCAAACGTCTACCGCCCATATCAAGCGCACGTACTCGCCGCCTATCCCTACAGCCACTGTGATTTCTAGTGACTATTATCGGCTGGGTAACAATCGGGACTTGGTGGATGGACAGGGGTTCGGAATTGGACTTGGCGAGGATGGGGAGGATGAAGAAGGGGGCATGGTGACCGGTAAAAGCATCGCGGACGTGGCTGGGCGGCGACCTCATGGGCGACATGGGAAGAAACCTCGTCGACGAGAGCGCCAGCAACAGCAGGATCATCAGATGCAAGGAGTCGCCGAGGAGGACGATAGTAGTGATTTGAGCGATGAGAGCGACGACGACGGGGAAGCTGCTCAGAGGTTAGTCTTCGGCGAATTGAAACGCATTACGTTACGACTTGGAACGTATCTGACTTTTGTGCACAGGACTTCTACGCATGCTCACCAGATTAGCTTCTCGAAGGTACCGATACGGACGCGAGCTGGGTCTTCGCCCATCCGCTCGCACGATCGCAGTGACCGGCCCGAACTCATGGTGACCGGCCCTTCACATGTTCGGACAAACAGCCATTACCGCACAGGGTCTCTTGGGACTGCCGTGAACGAACGCCCGCGACGAGACACGACGACCAGCAGTGATCTGTCATCGGACAATGAAATCGATTCATCTGAACCCAAGGGACGGCATATTCATTTCACTTCCCGGAACAGGGGCGTCGAGCCGTCCCGGAAGGACCGAACCAGCCAGACGACCACTGATACGATGACGGTTGAGGAGTTGAACGAAGAGGCAGAACATTCGGGCGCAGACTCCGTGGAATCCGCACTTTCGTCCGACTTTGATGCCACCGCGGGGTCTGCCTCGCTATTTGAAGATGTCGATATCACCGGCAGTTTGGACTCGTCTTCTCCTATGGCAATGATGCACAAGCTGCCGAATGACACAGCGTCGCAGACTACGTCACCCAGGAAGTCCAAAACGCCAGCGCCAGAGTTACAGGACTTACCTCCTCCACGTCCTATTAGTCAAATAAAGCCAGTGAGCTTGCTCACGGAGAAACTCCTTGCACGCAAGCAAGCACCTTCCAACCCGGTTGAGATGTTCGCAGTGCTGTCCGGCAAAGGATCAACCGATGCCTTGAACATCAAGATCTATGTTCCGTTTGCCTCTGATCCGGACGAACCTTTAGATATGCCGCTTGCCCGGGAGTCCAAGATCGCTGAACAGCCAGCTCCGATGATTGTTGCAGAAGCCATAGGACTCGCTCTGTGGCAGTACTCGAGCGAGAGTCGAGAGCCGTCCATCGACCGCAGCAAGCTGTCGGTCAACCGATGGACGCTTCGCATGGTCGAGGACGGCGAAGTTGAGTATGATTTCCCTCCGTTGGGTCGCATGTCACCGATTACGGACTTTACGTCGAATAACAATAACCGGGCTGCGGGGGCACGGGGCCGGTCAAGGGGCAAGCCGTACGACGAGTTTGCACTGGTCGAGGCATCTCAGCATGACTTTGAGGAAAACGAGCGTCTCTACCCCAAGTTCAGCCAAGCCCCGTCTGCTGAGGAAAGCAATGAACCGGCCGCTGCAGCGCAGGCGATACCACCGAACCAGCCGCCTGCACAATTCAAACCCCCTGCCCCTCGTCCTAACCCTATTTTGGGTCAGCCATTCTCGTCGGCCTTGAATGACAGTAGCTTGACGCCAGCGGATCGACCGGCAGTGCCGGTGTCGCATGCCACACCCCGCATGGGTATCTCCAAGACGCTTAAAGTGCGATTTATCAACCTGGAGGCATCCACACATGTCATGACCCTCAACACATCGACGGATAGCTACATTGCGGAAATTCTGGATTCTGTGTGCAAGCGATGGGGCCTTGACAAGGGCAACTACCTCCTTAAAGTGATGGGGTCGAATACGGTGGCCCCATTAGATCGCACGGTCGAAGCCCTAGGCAACATCAACGAACTCGACCTCGTGCGGCGCCGATTCGGCGCAGGACCGCTAACGCTGACCGGGTCCCCGCACAGCTCATCACCAAACGCGCCACTCCTCATCGACAATAACAACAACAACAACGGCACCAGCAACCCGTCATCAAAGAAGAGCAAGAAAGGCGGGCAGCAAATGCCACACCCGATCACGCAGAAACCCGACCTCATCGGGGGCTACTACCGGCGCTACCACGTGTTTCGCAAGCAATCGATGTCGTTCACGGCGTCGAACCACCGCACGCTGACCTTCGACAACGACTACATGCACGTCATGCCGGCGGACACGGGCAAGACGGTGTCGGACGCCAAAACGCGGTCGATCAGCTTCAACGACGTGGTGGGTTGTAAGGTGAGCCGGCGACATCCAAAGAGTTTCCGAGTGGTGGTGCTGCGAGGGAACGATGCGACGGAGCAGAAGCGATATGATTTCGAGGCGCGCAATGTGTTGGAGGCAGTTGAGATTGTGGATGAGATCAAGAAGAATATGGCACATTATCGGATTTAGCTGCATTACTCCGTACACAGAAGAAGCATACCTTTTTTTTTCTTGCCAGTCAGTCCTACCAGTGTGCACATTATTGTCTATTTATCCATGACCATGACCATGACCATGACATGCCATTGCCAAAAGCCAAGGCCATGTTTCAGGTACGTCAAGGATCACAGTCGATCAGGTTGTAGCAGATCGAGTCTCCGGGTTATACGGGTTTCATAGTGTATAGGTCCCGGAAGGTAATCAACCCTATCTACGCAGAAGTTTGCGCTCCAGACAAAAGAACGATAGTCGATAGTCCATCGTGTTCAATATTGCTGGGTACACAGTACGCATGCATTTCTACCTCTCCGTTCTCGTATATTCTATGCCCAAGGATGAAATGGTGCCTTGTATGCCCGGCGATTGTTTCAGTCGAGGTATAGCAGACATATATATAGAGGTTGCCAATAGCCCAGAGGCAACAGCAGCAAACCCAGCGGTATTATAGAGCCAGAACTTCACATTGCAGGACCCGAGAGTGTCTGTCACTGTCTGTGGTGACATCAAGAAGGGCTTCTTTTTCTTCCTTCCTGCAAACCCCGCTCTCTCTGTGTGTCCTTTTTATTTTCCGCATCTTTCTGACTTCTTTTTCTCCTTTCTTCTTCTCTTCTTCTGCGTCTTCCTCGGTTGTTGTCTGCTCTCACCCTGACATCTTCTGACGTCCGTCTTCCGTACCACCCCCAGAACCGGCCAGCCAAGCCCCTTCTCCAACTCCCTATTATCCACCACCACCAACACCACTACCACTACCACCACTACGACGACCACCACCATCAACACCATCACCAGTAGAGAATCAGGTTGAACCAATCCAACCTCATTCTCAATTCTATCCATCTCTCTTTCTCCATGCCTAGTCTCGGAGGTCTACTGAAGAAACGGCGGACGAAGGATTCGCAGACCCTGACCAAAGAGCTCCAGCAATCAGGTTCGTTCGTCTCATTGCAAACGTCACCTAACGGACGCTCCCCGCCACCAATCAAGCACCCTCATTACACTCATTCTCCTATTCTAGCACTCTACGCTCTCTATTGCTCTGCTACTCTATTGTTATTCTTCCTACTCCTCGGATTTTCATCTCTCTCGTCACCCATCCTGCCTGCCAATCCACCGCTTCTTTTTGTCTCAGTTCTCCGTGCTAACCGGCAGCAGACGCATCCATGCAGCCCACTACAAGTCACCAGTCCCCCCATACCACCACCTCTGGTAACCACCAGCAGCCGCAGGCGCATGGCACCAGTATCCAGAATCTTGTCAATTCCACCCAACCAGACGGCACCGCACAGAATGCCCAGCCGCAGCAACAGGAACAACATCATCATCACCGCCAACAGTCTCAGACCCAGTCCCACTCGCAACCGTTCATCAGCACCGGACGTACGGATCGCACCACCAAGAACAAATACTCCCTGGATGACTTCACTTTGCAGCGGACGTTAGGCACCGGCAGTTTCGGTCGAGTTCATTTGGCCCAGTCCAAGCATAACCACCGCTTTTACGCCTTGAAGGTCCTCAAGAAGGCCCAGGTCGTGAAAATGAAGCAGATCGAGCATACCAATGATGAGCGACGCATGTTGAGCCGCGCCCGACACCCGTTCTTGGTCACTTTGTGGGGTACATGGCAAGATTCGCGGAATCTCTATATGGTCATGGACTTTGTGGAGGGTGGTGAACTTTTTAGCTTGCTGCGCAAGTCTCAGGTGAGCTAGAGAAATATATATATATTTGAAATTGAACCTATGCCTGTTCGACTGACCTTTCCGCTCTAGCGTTTTCCCAATCCCGTTGCTAAGTTCTACGCGGCCGAAGTGGTCCTCGCATTGGAATACCTCCATTCGCAGCAAATTATCTATCGAGACTTGAAGCCGGAAAACCTCTTGCTAGACCGTCATGGTCATCTGAAAATCACCGATTTTGGATTTGCAAAGGAAGTCCCTGATATTACCTGGACACTCTGTGGCACGCCCGACTACCTTGCTCCTGAAGTGGTGTCGTCCAAGGGTTACAACAAATCCGTTGACTGGTAGGTTCTATTAGCTCTTGAGTCGAGCAAATTTCCCGGCACATCCGCAAGCTGACTGGAAATGGAATCACAAAAAAGGTGGTCGCTCGGAATCCTGATCTTCGAAATGCTGTGTGGATTCACACCATTCTGGGACAGTGGATCGCCCGTCAAGATCTACGAGAATATCCTGCGCGGAAGGATAAAGTACCCGCCATACCTGCACCCGGACGCCGTTGATCTTCTTTCGCAGCTCATCACCGCGGATCTCACCAAACGTCTGGGTAACCTGCACGGGGGCTCCGAGGATGTAAAGCAGCATCCATGGTTTGCAGAGGTGACTTGGGACCGATTGGCCCGAAAGGATATCGATGCTCCTTACGTGCCGCCCGTCCGTGGAGGACAGGGCGATGCCAGTCAGTATGATCGGTACCCAGAGGAGACTGAGACTTATGGTATGGGGGGTGATGATGCGTAAGTTTATACCCTTTGTCTTTCTTATTTTTATTCCCTGTTTCCTGTTCTGTTCTGTTTGCACATATTTTTTATATTTATATTTTCATTTTCTATGCTGTCCTGATTGATCGGTGGAACCTGCTAACTTATCCTCTCACAGCCATGGGCATTTATTCTCTGACTTTTAGAGTTGGTGTGAATTATAATGAACAATCACCTTCCTCTTGCCGAGAAGATTGTCTGTCTGGAACAATGACAATCTGCAGTCTTACTAGTGCTACATCTGGGTAAAGAAACCATGCAAGCAACCAGGAACCGCAGAACTTCTTCCTGTTCTTCCTTTTTACCTGGACGCCGGGATCAAAAGTTGTCTTCAAGCTACTGCTTCTGTTCGATTAGCCTGGCCGCTAGTCAACTTACTTCTACCTGCTTCTATGCCAACCTACATTCGAGAGGATGGCTTCGATTCTGTCTCCAGTCAACTGCCACCCTCCAGGCCGGCAGTGATTTTGATTTTTGCACGAGATTCTTTCAGACCTGAAGTTTTGATCTTCTGCATTGAATTACTAGCATCTTTTGATCTTGTGAATACTTTGACGCTTGGTTTTTGTCATTTTATTTTCTGCTGCCCGGTTGATAGATGCTGGGTCTTGGCTTATGCTGGTCTTGTTCAGCACCTGTGTAATGTACATACTTCTCAATTGAGTTCATTCAATTCTTCAATCTTGTTGTGTAGAACCATGGCATTTACACGCAGCACTTTCAGTTTCTTTT